>VMDR010007072.1:0-42267 GCA_007922815.1 Macrotus californicus | reverse complement strand
TCTACAGCTTCCCTGGAAGTTAAGGAAAGGAAACATATAAAAATAGTTTAAAAAGCACTGGATCTGGGTGTATGACAGTTGGTTTCAGTTCTAACTTTGCTACTCAATAACTGCTCAACTTTAGAGCCCCCAATAACTTCTAAAGAAAGGAGAGTAAAGCTAATTGACACACCTACCTCCTAGGGTTGTGATGATACTCACATTCAAATTGGAAACATTCATAGGTAACATTAAAACTAGGAAATATTCAAGCTCCTAGAGATGTAAGAGAGTAGAGAAAAGTACCTGCCTGCTTTATCTGAGTCAGGATTCAGATAGTCAGGGGCTCAAGCTGGATTTCATTCTCGTGCACTGAGCACAGATAAGAATACAACACCAATGTCAATGACCTTAGAGAGTAAAGGAGAGATATTAAAAGTGAAGATAAGCAAACGTCCTAATTCTTACAGAGTATGTGTAGATGGAGACAGGGAAGAACATGAATTCCAGGAACAAAAAAGTAAATTATGTTGATCTTTGGCAAGATTCTGTAGTGAATTTTGAGACACATTATGTTAGGTTAAGAAAGTTGTGATTACCAGCAATATGGGTTCAGCAAGAACAGTTTACAATAGCTATCTTTTTGTTCATATGTTTCCCAACTCTTAGATGGGAAGAGTGCATCATGATTCTAGCAAGCTGCTGACAATATTACTGGGTATCACTGAGGACAAAATGAAGAAAAGAGAAGATAAAAATAATTAGGTAGATTCATAACTGGTTGAAGGCCTACCTGTAGGGTATCCCACTAATGAATTGATTATCCACTAGATGAAAAAGTTTTACCTGGTATGGTTTATGGGACCATTCAACCTGTGAAATTATCAGCTTAGATGAAGATATAGAAGACATACTTCATTTTCAGATGCTATAAAGGGAGCTAATATGTTGAGTGATAAAATAAGATTCTATAGATCTTGACGGCCTGGAAGGTACAGTGAGTTGAAGATAATAAATTTAATTGGGATAAATACACACAAAGTAAAATTTCCCTTACATTAAAAATAAACTGTCAGCCCTGGCTCGTGTGACTCAGTAGATTGAATTCTCGCTTGCAAACAGAAAGGTCATCTGTTCGATTCCCCATCAGGGCACAAGCCTGGGTTGTGAGCCAGGTCCCTAGATGGGGGCGTGCGAGAGGCAACCAGTCCATGTGTCTCTGACACATCATTATCTCTCCCTCTCTTTCTCCCTCCCTTCCCCTCTTTCTAAAATAAATAAATAAATAAAATTTTTTAAAAAATCAACTGCCAGACTGGTGGAAATTTAGGTATCAGAGTTTTACCTGACAGGTCATCCTGAACAAGTCATGTGATTTGCCAAAACAAACAAACAAACAAACAAACAAATTCCAGAACAAACAAATGAAAAACCCTACCTTCTCACACCAGACTAAGAGAAATAGCCTTTCCAGACCAAGGAAATAATAGTCCTCTGTATTCAGAAGTGGTTAACTTACATCTGCAAGATTGTGACTAGATAGGGTGCCATGTTGACAACGTGGAGCTGACCAGAGGAGAGTGAGTAAAATGTTGGAAGGTCTGGAAACAATCACATGAAAATCAGCTGCAAGATCTTGGTTTATTTTGCCTGGAAGAGGGGATGGTGTGGGTCTGTGTTTACAGAGGGAGATAATACAATGTCTATAAAGAATTTAGCACAAGGCTCTATACATAGTAAACACCCAGTAAATGCCAACTGTAATTATGATTCCAACTGCAGAAGACTGGACTAGTTTATGTAGCCTCAAAGGAGAACACTAGGAACAGTGTGTGGAAATCATGGGAAACAGTAGTTATTCTGATGGAGAGGAGGGAGAAATTTAAGTTAAAACTATATAGAAAGTTTTAACAGATTGTTTCATGACTTGAACATCATGTGAGATATTGTAGGATTTCCATGTTTTTATAATAGCCATGGTAATTCAAAGAGGGATAACTAGTTAGTATTCTCAATTGTCTTGTGGATTAGAAGCATACCACCTTCTATCAACTGGCCATTTCTGAGTGACAAGCTTGTTTACTGAAATAAGGCACTTCATTAGTGCTGAATATGTTTGTTGCTGAGTGGGAGACATTTCTTCAGAGGGTATTATTTTATTTTATATTCTAAGGAGGAAAACATTTCACAAGATCATCAAACATCACAAAAAGCGGGAATCATTAGCATATAATAACACCTAACAAATATTTATTTAATGAATTAGTTATCAAGATAATAATTTTAGTTACAATCACTAGAAATTCCAAAATAGAGATAAACTGGCCACACAAAAAATGATCCTTTTCCTTCTCACCTTAGAGAAGATTTTTTTTTCCATTGTGAAGTACTGTGTGTGAGCACGTGTGCATATGTGTGTGCATGTGTGTATGTATGAGCTTTTTCCTACCTGGAGGTAAGGAAACTATTACTAGTATTGCTGTGAGATGAGGCATGCCTTGGTGCACGAGGGACTCTTTCAGCAACCGCCATCACATTCCTTCAAGGCTGACAGTGCATTTAGAAGTAAAGGCAAAATGGAATTTTTTTTGTCTCTGCCTTCTCTTGAAATGCGTTTTGGGAGTGGGAAGTAGGCACATCTACCATATTGCTGATCAACAAACCCGAGAGCAAAGGTTTCTACTGCTGGTTGTATGGATCTGACCAGGAGCTTTCTTTTCTCAAAGGACATTTTAACAATCATCACTGATAATGGAGCTAATACCTTTCCACTGAGCTATTACACTGTGATGAAGGGCCACTGGTAAACTCAGCTCCACGCCCTGCACCAAAGCAGTCACCTTGCTTTATAAAGACCAATCTATTAAGGTGTCTAACACTAAGGTGAGGTGTCAGATAATGTGGATGGATAAAAAATACAGACATATCAACTCTCCTTAAATCTATCTGTGGTAAGGGATATCATAGGTACATTCTACTTCTTGGCCTAGAAGAACTTTAGAGATCACACAGTTTTACATCATTCTGTTAAAATGAAGTTGAATGTAACCATTTGATACTCAGTTCAAGGGCTTCACCTTGAGCCTTTGCATACATACTTTATAAATTTTGCAAGAAATAGGATGTAGAGACACTACTGGTTTTTAAAACTTGTATCCCATGCTGCAAGATGTTGTTTTGGGTTCAGCTTCTGAGGGTCAGTGGAAAGAAGATAGGTCTATGTCAGGGGAAGTAGGGGGAGCCATGTGAGATACTCAGAGGCTAGTGGGATTTATTTCTACTACTTATAAATGGAACTGTGAGGGAGGTATTTTAAAATTCAGTTTTTAAAAAGTAAACAATTATGAACAGCATTGAGGTTCATATTTTGAAATTGTGTTATGTTTAGAAATTATGACAATGGGCTCTGACCAGTGTGGCTCAGTTGGTTGGGTGTCGCTCTGAAAAGCAAAAGGTCACCGGTTCAATTCCTGGTCAGGGTGCCTGCCTGGGTTGTGGTTTTTGGTCCCTGGTTGGGTTACATGCAAGAGACAAGCAATCGATGTTTCTCTCTCACATTGGTGTTTCTCTTCCTCTCTTTCATCCTCTCTTCCCCTCTCTCTAAAAATGAACACAATCTTTAAAAAAAAAAAGAAATTATGTCAATGGCATAAAGTCAGGGTTGACTGTACTGGTGATAGTAACAACCTTCGTGTCTTTCCCTCTGGTGTGCCTTCTCTTAAATTTTGAAAATTGGCCCAAAAGGCAGTAACTGCTTAGATTGAGAAAGCATGAAGTTACAAGAACAAGGAAGAATCTAATTTATATTTTGTGCTTGAGAGCAATGTTGAAGGTAGTCATATATTCTAATATGCCTTTTAATGTGATTCTCTAATACATACAGGGATTTAGAATTTCCTTCCCTTGTTAATATGACTCTCTCCCATGGAGCTATTTATCTTGTTTTTTGTTTGTGTTTGTTTTGCAGTTATTGCCTTTCAGGATTAGAGAGTTTTGATTCTTTTTAAAGCTGGTATCTGACCTTAATTCCAAATTTTTATCACTATTTAAGGTGAACTTTTGGGTTATTTGGGAACTATTTTAGCACCTGATTTGATGATACTCAGTGTATCTATCACAGGTGGCTTGTCGTGTTTAGAATGAAAACTCTGATGAGATTATTTTCGTCTCTGCAAGCAGAGAGGCTTTACTGTCCCTTGTGTTGACACCGAGGCTGGGAGGCTCTAGGAAAGTTGAGACGGCTCTGATTTGATGTCAGCAGTCAACCTGGAAACAGGAAAACTCTAAGTGCCCTTTGTCTCTAGATTGAATTATCTGAACCATCAAGATACCCATTGTAAGTTGCTTCTTCGCACCTACTTCCAACCCTTGAACACAAGGCTTCTTAATCAGGATAAGTAATTTGGAACAAAACAGTTATAGTTTATAATAGAGGCTGGCACAGATGTGAGACTGGGATGCTTTTAAGTAGTATGCAGTCTGGGAAGTGAACTTGGATATCTTTGGAGCTTCTTGACTGTGATCTGAACAAACTGCTTGTGAGTTATCACAGGAGGGTGTTCTTATGATGCCATGCCCTATCCATGCCATATAAAAGTCATCATTCTCTGTCTGGGGCATGTGAAATGCAGTGAGACCTTTCGTCATGCTAGTATTAGGAACCTAAATGAAACTTGGCATTGCACTCCAGCCAGGTGCTCTGTAGATTTTTAGAACCGATGACACCTGGTACCATGGAAGTAGAAGTGGAAGGTGGGGCTGAACCAGGAGGATTGGTGCATGTTTACTTGAGAAGTAATTAGACCTCAGGTCTTCTACCTGTCACACCTGGCTGGCTACCTCTTCCCTACCCTGGCAGGAGACGGAAGGTTTATTCTCTCAAGAAATTGAAAGGAGTGAGTAGGAGGGAGGTGCTGGAAGGAATATAAGAAAATAAAGTCCAAGTGGGAAGGAAGCAGGCAGAGGAAAAGCGTCTGGATCTGTCGGAAGGTTTGCCATCGAAAGGCTGCACCTGATAGCTGAGCTGACGTCGGGGGACACCTTCAGAAACCTACAGAGCAGCTGGGAGCCGGGCACGAAGGCCTGTTCTGAGGAACCCTGGCAGCAGTGGTCCTTGGAGGACCTGCTGAGGGCTAAGAACCTTGAAGCTGAGAAGAATAGAGAAAGAATTTTGCAGTTACTGTTGAAATAAATGAATATTATGCATTTAACGTCTGCAAACATAACTAGGTTTGGAAAGAATGGATGTCCTTTGTGTGCAGAGAAGTGTCCAGAGGGGAAATTCAGGTGTTCGGTGAACATATGAAAAAAAAGCTCAGACTCACACATAATCAAACGAGATGAATATATACACAGTGAGATACCAGTTTATGCTTAAAATTAGCAAAGAGTAAGAAAAAATAATATCTAGTGCCGGCCGGGGTGTGCTGAAATAGGCCTGGGCACGGTTCTGGAGGGAGTGTAATAGGCTGTTCTTTAAACAAAGTGACTGGACAAAATGTATCAACAGCTCCGAGTGTATTCGTTCCCTCTGGTCCACAAATTCTGCACATCTCACCTAAGAAAATAACTTAGAACCTTAAATAAATATAATAAAACAGATTTACCATTCATTATTTTTAATAGTCTTATCTCATGAAACACTCAGCACATAATCGTCAGTCATCAAGGTGGCTTTCTTGCTTTCTCACTGCGGCCTGCTGCCCCGTCCAGGCCTTCCACGGTCTGCCTGGGGCGTTCTCACAGGTGCTGGTTCGGGGCTCCCTGACAGTGGTGGCAGGTGTAACTGCGGGGGAGGCCTTCCTGCCCAGGTGTGAGTCGTCTAAGGCTGTCTGCTCTGAATGGACGAACACTCAGTGAAGGCAGGTGTTCAGGGGGGTTAAGGCCTTTCCAGAAGAGGAAAAACAAAGCATTGGATTGATTACATCAAATAGTTTCACCTGGAGGCAGCCGTGTACATTGAGCTTGTAACGAATGTGATCTTCTAACCTCTTGTTCTGTTTAACCTTTCTTTGATTCCATATTCCTTCGAAAAGCTGATGGAAGTGAGTGACCTTTTACCCTAGGGAAAAAATGCACATATGCACATCCAAACAAAATCTTGTGTATCTT
This sequence comes from Macrotus californicus, assembly GCA_007922815.1. NCBI lineage: Eukaryota > Metazoa > Chordata > Mammalia > Chiroptera > Phyllostomidae > Macrotus > Macrotus californicus. The sequence continues at coordinate 36,177 of VMDR010007072.1, read as the reverse complement.
CAAGGGGTTGGTTTATGGAGCCCTAGGGGAATAAGGCCCAAGTAGTAACCCCTCCCTCTTGTGTATCTATTGTAGGTTTCTTTTCTGCCTGAGAACATAGTGCCTTCCTGCATTTGTTGTGATACAATGTTAAACACAGTAATTATTTTGGCATCCATAAAAATGATATCTATCTGAGATATTTTGTATCAGTTTAGAACTCTACTGCATAAAAATTCACTAATCTAGAAGAACCACTGCCTATCCTGTCCAACAGTTGGTGCTTAGGGATTCAGGTTTTGCCCAGGTGCATTTTGCTGTTGCATTACCAGCTGTTTCTACTTTTGGCTCTGGGCACGGGATCAGGGAAAGAGTGGTGCTCGTGGACGGTGTATATCAGGATCACCTGGAGCAATTTTCAAATTACCTGCTCTCTCTTTTCTCCTCCCCAGATGGGACTCCGAGCTGCAGACCCGCCGGCAGTCTTTGTAACGCCTAGTGGAAGTAGGAAGACGGTCCAGCCAAAGGTACAGACTCTATGACAATTTGTGCTGCTTATTGTAATTCTGTGTCCTAAGAGAAGTTCGATGGTTCAGAGAAGCTGCAGAACCAGAGAATGTTAGAGTTGGGAAAAACAACTGAGAAGTCTGGGTAGCAAGACTTGTGACTGGTAGCAAGAAACACGTTGTCCATCCTCATTTATCACTTTTTTTTAAAGACAGTGATGTTTTCGTTCAATGCCTCACTACTAAAACAACCGGATGTGTCTGGCAGCAGTGCTCAGGACCTTGCCTGGCTTCTGCCGGAACCTGCAGCCCTTCCCACACAGCCCTGTGGCTCAGGGTCTGGGGGCATGGCTCTCACAGGAGTCCTGGCCTAAGGGCAGGGGTCTGGACTTGGCTAGTACTGTCCACTGTGAGGCCCTCCAAACCCATTTTAAACAGCAAGCTCAGGTCAGGTCTCCTGACATCAGACATCTGACCTGCCCAGGTGTTGAGGTCCTCAACAGGACAGACTCTTCTGGAAACCTCTTTCCACCTAGCCGGCCAGGAAGGTAGTGAACACACACACACACACACACACACACGATGGAATGAACAGTTATGCAAAGCAATACAACAGATTGCATCTAATTTTTCTGTTCTGTGCTATTCCATCCTGTCCTATCCTATTTTGATTAAAAGCCACTAAATTAATGGATTATGACCATAATTTGAAGAACAGTCATGCCAGCAAATCGTTGTCAAACTAAATTCTTGCAATTCTTTGATGAGGCGTCTTAGGGCTGCTGCAGTGGGGAGAGAGTGCAGAGAAGGGCAAGGATGAGGGGAAGGCTTGGCGGGGTATTCTCCTGGAACCTTCCCCAACTGCCATCAGAGGAGCCCCAATAGTGTTTTTTAGTGTATTGGGACTCTGTAATATTTTATGCTAGAAAACATTGAAATCAGTGACTTAGCCCATTTTTAGGTGAGAAATTTAAATCCAGGATTAGGTGACTCATTCACATCAGGCCAGTAGTTAGTGACCGAGCACCGCTCTGATTGTTTCTATTCCATCATTCTTTTGTTTTAAATTTTAACAAATGGATGTAGGTATTTTGTAGAATGTCTGATGGTTTAGAAGAACTTGTGAGGAAAATCAAGACTCTCCTATCCCCTTTTTATTTCACCCCTCTGTCTGCTTCTGTTTTTAGACATTCATAGCTCTTTCCCTAAGTCAAAATATCATGCTGGTCTCTCGTTAATGCATCGACTTCTGCCAGCCCCACTGACTCCCCACCACAAGGGCTGAGGGCTGAGCTCGCTTTCACTGCCACCCAGTTCCTTCTTCCCTCCCCCTCCACCTGTTTTCTAGGTATATTATTTCTCGCTCTAAAATTGATTACCTGTATTATTTTAAGTAAACACTGTAGCCATCTATTTTTATCACCCCTGATGTTTTTACCCCTAGCCATTGTTACTTCTACTGCACCACTTACAGAACCTCTAAAAGCAACACTGATGCTGAAAAAGTTTTGTTGACAGTAGATGAATTAAAGTGTGATGTGGCTTCTTCCAGGAGCTGGAGAAACTTTACACTGTGTTATGAGAGATATAAAGCCAATAAGCATAACGTTTGAAAGAGGTGACTCACAAGAGAATTTTCATAACGCTTCCAAACACACACAATTATTGTCTGGTCCTGGGAACAGACACCAAATATTCTACGCATTTCTGCCCTCCAGTGCACCTAGCCGTGCACCTTCCATTCAGCAGCAAAGGGTAGAACTCCAACTAGTGAATAAAAATGTTGACATGCCAGATCTAAACTCAAAACAAGAAAGAATTTTCTGGTAAACCATCCTTCTAAGACGGATGGGGCTGTCATGTAAGGTAGTGAGTTCACCATCACTGTAAGTGTCCAAGCACAATATAAATGATCACTGGTCAAGGTGCTTGCAGAAGGGTATATGTCTTTATTTTCAGTCCTGAGATTTTGTGATTCTGTCAAAGCAGTGATATGTTTCATAGGGTGAGTGGAATTTTGTGCTAGATCATGTCTTCTCAATAAGGGCTGCATTGCCCCAGTAGGACAAAGTTTTTGGAGGGAGGGGAATGTGTGAAAAAAATCTTAGAGATTACGATGATTTTGAGGTCTCCAAAGGGCCATGTTACATAAACAGATTAATATATATATATGCATGCTCACAGCATTAACAGTTTATGGCAGGTAGGGATTAGAAAGAAAATGTTTAAAAAAGCTGCATGGAGCAAGTCAGTGACCAGGGCTGAACAATATGTTCAGAAACACTGTCCTAGACTCCACACGACATTGGCGAGTCCCGCTGTTGGTTATATCCCATCCCCTGGGGGGCCTTTTCTGAACCTCATGCCATTTTTTTCCCCTGTGTGCACTGACTAGCTCTCTGGTCCCATCCCTCTACAAATTGTATTGGGAGAGGCTGTTGGGGAGAGTAGGTAATAGATTTAAATCTGTACCTGTTTCTGAACCAGTTGTATGACCACCAATGAATTATGTAATCTCTCCAAGTCCCAGCTTCCTCCTCTTCAATGGAGATGACAATAGTTCCTTCCACAAAGGGTTACTGGAATGTTTAAACAGAAACATCAGAATAGGCATCGCCTGGGAGCTTGTTAGGAATGCAAAATCCCAGGCCTCATCCTAGACTTACTAAATCAGGTCTGCATCTTAACAAAGTTCCCAGATGATTCATGGGTATGTCAAAATCTGAGAAGAATTAGCCTTGGCCAGGTGGTTATTCAGTTCCTGGTCAGGGCACATACCTAGGTTGTGGGTTTGATCCCCGGTCAGATGCATATGGGAGGCAATGGATCAAGGTTTCTCTCTCTCTCTCTCTCTCTCTCTCTCTCTCTCTCTCTCTCAAATCAATAAACATATGGAGTGAGAGTTTTTTAAAAATCTGAGAAGAATTAGATTAAATAAAATAATGTTTGGAAAAGAGGTTATCATAGTACCTGACATTAAATATTATTATTAACCTCTTTCTCCCATACTTCATTATCAGCTTTATGTCAGGACTTTGTCCTGTTCCTCCTTATGTCCCCAGCATCCAAAGCGGCGCTCGGCAGATGGTAGCCACTCAAATTTATGCAGTGACTGGAAGCCTGTTAGATGAATGGGTGAATGAGAAGCAGAGTGGGGAGAGAAGACAGTACTTTCTCTCTCAATGTGGCTAAAGATGGTTTCTCTGCTCAGAGACCCGTTATCTGCCTCACAGCTACTTCCCTCAGTCTGTAAATAAAGACCTTCCCCATAGAGAACTTTCTTCTTTTTTGTTTTAAGGACAGGCACGTTTAATTAAGAAGCTTTTATTGAGCGTCTTCTTGGTGTAAGTCTTCTGTGGAAGAAAACAAAGATGAGTAAGACACTTCCCCACCCTCTGCCACTGTGTGTTTGTGTGTGTATGCTATCACAAATCTTTGGCAATACACTAATTCCAACCTTATCTTGGCTTAAACGATAAGAAGAGAACAAAAACATATGGGGTTTGTTGGCACACTGGGGCTGAGTTATGAATACTGTCACAGACACAGGCACCAAAAGATTCAGACAAGAAAAACACACTTTAATAAAGGTTCCAGAACTCAAACACCTCCTCCTTCCCCGACCCACCCTCCCTGAACCCTTCCTACTCCCAAGTAAGCTTTCTCGCTGCAAATACCTTCATGTTCTGGGAAACATATCCTCAGAGTCACATTCTATCTTTGACAGTATGGAGGATCCAACACATTTGCTTCTTTTATATTTGTTCCTTGCAGATACTTCTTAGAATAGGTAAGCCATCTGCTGACAAGCTATCCTTAGTCCCCCATGCAAACTCTTCACCTCCTTAGCCACAGTGCCCACTGGAGTGGGAGAAACCAGCTTCCTCGTGCTCCTTGTCACTCTGTTTGAAGTCTTGCATTACTGGAAATCATCCCCCAATTTTTTTTAATTAAATTTTTTTTTCCAAAAGAACTCTCTGTCTTAACTAATCTATTTGAAGTTATCTTTTCCCCCTGAGATACATAGTTATAACAACTTTTTACTCTTTATTAAGTATTCTTGATTCACTCTCTGAGGACATTTTCGTCTCACTAGGAGATTAGGGAGTGGCTGGGTCACCTCTTGGAGAAGAACCTGAGACAGACCCAGATGCCCCTGGTAAGGGCCAAGTTAATTCAGGGCACTGGTGATTAAGGGCGCCAGCCTTCGCTCTGAGTCAGCCAGATCCACTTTGTAGTTCTACAGCATCTTTCATCTGGGAAGCTGAGGGCTCAATCAACGCTAAGGGGCAAGGATTCTGACTGTTTACTTTATTCTTTGTAGCCAAAGACAGCACAGGGAATAGTGTTCCTGGCCGGGTGTGCATGTGGCTTGGAGCTCCAGGGAGGCCCGTGACCTTGCCCCACAGTCTGGCTCCATAGATTTTGGAATTGACTCCAGTTTATGAGTAGAATCTGCAGCTGGGTGTCCTGTAAGCCCCCAAATTCAACAAGTGTCCCCCGTACTCCTATTGCTTCTCTAGAGTCACTGCCTTGGCTGCTGGCATCACCACACTCATAACTGCTGAAATCGCCTGGCTCTTTGCTTCCAGCACAGTACTTGGCATATGGGCGGTGTTCACTAAGTGTTATAGAACAGCATGAATGACTTCTCACCTCCTCCGTGCCCCTCAGCCCCCACAAAGAAGCAAACGTGCGCATTGATTTGTTCAACAAGCATTTACTGAGCACTTACTTACGTGCCGGGCTCTGGGGGAACCGCAGTAAACAAAGGCAGACAAAAATCCCTGCCCTTGTGGAGTTTACACTCTAGTTAAAAGAAACAGATAGTCAATGAAATAAATGAGCAAAATATATAGTATTTAATGGCCATAAATGTTATGGGAAAAGTTAAGTAGGTAAAGGCATAGGGATTGTGTTAAGGGATGGTGTCCATGGTAAACAGGGACTCAGGAAAGGCTTCACTGAGAAAATGGCATTTGACTGAACACCGAGGGCAGGTCTGGAAGTAAGCCACGCAGATACCAGGTGGATCGGGGGTGGGGGGAGATATGCTTAGCAGCAAGAACAGCAAGTCCGAAGGCTCTGAGGTAGAAGAGTGTTTATCATGTGCAGGAGGTGGAGAGAAGGGTCATGTAGTTGGAGGAGAGTGGGCAAGAGAAGGAAGGGGATGGGCAGATTGCATAGGGGCACATGGGTAATGTTGATGTCTCTGACTTTTACTTGGAAGTGTAGAGTCACCAAAGGATTTTAAATGGAGTGACCTGATTTATGTCAAAAGAGGATTGCTCTGTTGTCTTGAGAATAGATGGGCATGGGATGGGGGTAGGGGCAGGAGAGGCGGGCAGTATGAGGAGGAGAAGTGGCGGTTGCTCAGACTAGGGTGGTAGCAGTTGAGATGGCGAGAAGCGGAGGTATTCTGGAGGTATAGTCAGTAGGATATACTGACAGACTGGGTATGGGGTGTGTGTGTGTGTGTGTGTGTGTGTGTGTGAGAGAGAGAGAGAGAGAGAGAAATAAATACAGACAGAGGGAAAGTCAGGGATAACTCCAAAGTTTTGGACCTGAGCCTCTGGGAAGGCTGCCATCAACTCAAATGAGGAAGTGCAGAAAGAGGTGGTTTATAATGATCAAGAATTCAAGATCAAGAATTCTGTTTTGAAATTGGTGCAGCCACTCTCAACAGTATGACTGTTACTCAAAAAATTAAAAATGGAACTGGTTTATGACCCAGTGGTTCCACTTCTGCTTATATATTTGAAGAAACCCAAAACATGAATTCCAAGGAATACATGTACCCCTATGTTTATTGCAGTGTTATTTACAGTAACCGAGCTGTGGAAGTGGCCAAGTGCCCATCAGTAGATGAGTGGATAAAAAAACTGTGGTACATATATACAATGGAATATTACTTGGCCATAAAAAACAACAAAGTATTGCCATTTACAACAACATGAATGGACCTACCTAGAAGGTATTATGTGAAGTGAAATAAGTCAGTCAGGGAAAGACAGATACCATATGATTTCACTTATATGTGAAATCTAAAGAACAATATAAACAAACAAAACAGAAACAAACTTAGAGAACAGACTGGTAGTTGCCAGGGGAGGGGGGGGGGCTGGGTGAGACAGGTGAAGGAATTGAGAAGTACTGATTGGTAATTACAAAATAGTCACATGAGGATGTGTAGTATGGCATAGGGAAGAATTCAATAACATTGTAAAAATATGGATAGTGCCAGTTGGGTACTGGAAATATCAGGGGGAACACTTTGTAAAGTATGTGAATGTCTAACCACTATGCTGTACACCTAAAACCAATACAAAATAATATTAAATGTAAATGGTGATTGAAAAAAAAATTCTGTTTTGAGCAAGTTACGTTGCGATGATGCCCTTTAGGCATCCAAGTCTGTTGATCCAAGGGTAAGCTGTGTATGGACAAATGTGGACTTCAGGCTGGAGAGCTGGTCTGGAGGTTTAAACGTGATAGTGTGTATGTAAAGCCCTGAGGCTGAATGAGCTCATCAGAGGACTCATAAGAAAGTCCAGAGGCTCAGAGGGCTGAGCCCCGGTGCCCCAGTGTAAAGTGTTGGAAAGATGAGGAGAAGCCAGCACAGGAGATCTAGAAGGAGATGACGATGAAGTCGGAGAAAAGTCAGGAGTGTGGTCTTCTGGAAGCTAAGTGAAGAAAGTGTTTAAGGGGGATAGAGTGACAAGCTTTGTCAGATGATGCCCTTAGACCAAGTAGGATGAGTACCAACATTGCTCCCAGGGCACAGCAACCTGGCGGGCCGTAGTGATCCTGGTAAGCAGCTTAGGGTTCAAGAGCAAATGGGAGGAGACAAACTGGAACAGTGAGTATAGCTGACTCTTCCCCACCTTCCCTGTCCGTCTTGCTCAGGCTCTCACCCGGACCATGGCAATAGGTCCCCGGCCTCAAGTTGATAAGATCTTTGGCACGGCACTCAGGCCCTGCACACTTTGGCTTCGACAAACATTTCCTAGCCTCAGCTCCTGATTATTTCTCTTCCTCATCCTATTCTCAGATCAGATCCTTTTCCCCTAGTGCCAAGAGTGCTTGCAAGCTTCTGTAACATCATGCACGCTGTTTCTCCAGCAAAAAATTCCAACCTCAGACTCCTTCCTGCAGTGGACTCCTTCACCCTCCCACATGCAGTGCAAGTGTCAGCCCTCAGGGGAATCTCTCTGCCTCCCCTGGCTGGCTGAGCAAGTTCCCTTCTCTGTATTCCCTGACCACCTTGTTTGTGGTTGTATTTGAGCGCTTCTCAGAGGCCATCATACCGCAACTTGGCTACAGTGTAGTCACTAAAATTCTCAAAGACTAGTCAGGATAGCTAGTATTTATTGAATGCTTATTATCTGCATTGTGGATGATACTTTGTTTTTAAATAGCCCTACAGAGTAATAGTTACAGTGGTTATCCCTTATCATACACATGAAAAACAGCCCTTGAGAGGTCAAGCACCCTGACCATGGCCACATTAACAACTTCAGCATTCACAACTCAGACCTCGGTTTCTTGATTTCAAAGCCCATGCTCGCATTAACTGCACCAAACTGCTGCCCCCGAGACAGACACTAAAACTTATGTGGGCTTCCTGTGCTGTTGCTCAAATCTGAAGAATTTATCAGACAAACTTAGTACTCTCCCCTGGCATGGATCTGTAAAACTTTCTGTGATAATGAAATTGTCCTGTAAATCTACATGGTCCAGTATGTTAGCCAATAGATACAAGTGGCTATATGTAGCATTGGAAATTTGGCTGGTACCACTAAGGAACTGATTTTTAATGATTTCAATCAATGGAACTCGAAATGACTTCATGTGGCTAGGCTGTCGTAATTGGCAGCGCAGCTCTAGAAAACCAAGTGGCTCTAGGCAGCCTGGGTGAATACCATCTATCAACTCTGAGAAAGCCACGGGAGGGTTTTTATTCCCTCACTTTGTGAGAATGCTCACAACCCCAAGCTACCATAGGTTGCAGCATGTAAGTAAGACACCATCCCTTTAAGATGCAGCATTATTTTGAGCACTACTAAGAAAAAAAATGCCATCAGTTATAACTGAGAGACACAACTCATTGCCAAACACATTCCAGTTTCAGAGATTTAAAAATGTTGGGGGAAATTCATCTTAGAATTCATGAAAAATGAGATCTTAGTTATTTTGGTGATTTCCAGGAAATTTCCTGGGTAATTTTCAAATGTCAACCTTTTTTCAATTAACCTCCAGGATGATTTAGATAGCTATTAACACAGAATTAATACTGGCTAGTACCATTTCTAGTGCAGCTGGATTTTTAAGGTAAAGTCTGAGAGGAGGAATTGAAATGACAACCAAAAACATTAACAGATTGTTCTCAAAATGATCAAGAAATGGCATGTGTATGTTAATATTATGGGCAGGGCTAGGTTGGTGGGCACCTATTATTATAATTATTGTCTTACTAATTCTCCTCAACACATTTTTATTGACTTTTGCTGTTTGTTGCATTCAGTACCTCTTGTCCAAGTGCTAGAGTATGTGATGTGGTCAATTCAGAACACAACTGACTTCGGAACTAAGTACTGACAGATCATTTTCCTTGTGATGTTGTGCTAGTATCATCTTTACAGTTTCCTAAGCCTTCATCTTTCGGCTCAAGGCTGTTCAAACTCAATTCTTATGTTTATCTAACCTTGCTCCCTAACCTTACTGAAGCTCTCTGTGGTCCCACCTTCAGTTATGGAAACATCTTAAAAACCAGGGCACACGTCTGGCTTCTATCACTAGAACCACCTCAAACTTTGAAGTGATTTAAACCAGAATGGCATGTCTAAATATTTAGAACATTAAGTACTAATCCATCCTATTTAATGCTTCCATTTCTTAAGATGCAAAGAAAATGCCCTATCCTTTACCCAGCTGCAACATATTAATAAGTAATTTAAATCAAATAAAATCATTTTGGTTCTGAAATTCACTTCACATTCTCCCATGTCGTTGACTTTAATAAAATTGTTAAAATGTATGTGAGGTGCTTTTTTTTTTTTTAAATCTGAGCTTTTGAATTCAAAATGACCCATGACATATAATTTTGGTGGCATTTTTAAACTCCTGGCCCACAAAAGTGTCCTTTCATCTGATAGAAAATCGTCTGAAAACAGCATAATACTTGGCAATGGTTCTTTCAGTCTAAGAACGGGGTGCAAGTGGCAGGAAGGTGCAGCACTCAGGCAGAATTAGAAACACCCTGAAGGGGAGTCACAGCTCCTTTAAAGACATAATCCGAAGAAGGAAAACAAGACAAAACGGCAGCAGAGAGCGTTTGGAACCCTTTATCACAAAGGCAAAGAGCCAGTTAGCCAACCACTCCTGCAGAAGCAGTGGGTGAAACTGAAACAAAGCCCAGAAGTCTGTAACATGTCTCCACACACACCCACATTCATTTAAAAAAAAAAAAGAAAGTTAAATGCTGTTAATAGTATCCATTGCCATCAGTCCCCTGCACCTGACTAGGAATCTGGAACTCTCAGTGGGGCCAGTCCCTGTAAACGAGGTTAGCAGTCAGCGTTAGCAGTCAGCGGGCAGTCTGTTTCACTCCCTCCAGGAGAGAGGATGGATGCCTGGCGTATGCTAAATACCCCTTGTTTTATTCCATAATTAACGGTACCACAGTAAATATCACTCCGGAGTACCTCGGGAAGAAAGGCAATTTTGAAGCAGTTCTTTCCCCCCTTGCGCCTCACTGTTTTCTTTCAGGAAAGTGGTGCTGCATTATATCTTGCCTTTCCTTTCTAACATAGTAAGTGCTAATTACACCCCTTGGGTACACGTTGGATGCTGTGTTAAACACATCTAGAGTTGTTTTTTTTATTATCGTGAAAAAAAAATTGACATGAAAGACTACCTGTGGAGGCTCTAAGGGACAATGGAATAAACCTTTGTAATTTACAGGCTAAACAATTCAGGGATGCTGAATGATGGGACCGTGCTCAGAAGGAGATGCAGTAAAGTCCCTATTGTGTGAGTGTGTTTCTGTGAGGAGGTGAAATCAGTGTGATGTAAAGAAAAATGCTCTGGAAGTGTGTGTGCATGTGTAAGGGAGGTGGGGCCTCATGCTTCTCCAATCCACACTTCTCCAGCTCACTTGACACTTGGAAGCATAACTCATCTTGTTACTGCTTCTGAAGTGGGTTAGATTTTCAGTCCACTCACTCAGGTGTACAGAGCTAAAATGACTGGCATTTTTCTGTACCCCAAGTGAAGCTGAACCTCATAAACTCTGCCCCTCTTTCTGGTCTGCTTCTAAGGTATTGCTGTTCTGGCCACCAAGGGTTACCTGGCCTCACTTTGTCAGCTTCCCCTCGGGCTGACATCCTCATTCCCTCCCGCTGAGGCTTGTGCTGGGCCCACACAGGTCACTGCAGCAGCTCCCAGGCCAGGTCTGCCTTGTTTGTGGGCACCTGAGAAACGTTCTCAGGCTGTCTTAGGCCCCCTCTTAGCCCCCTTGTGGAGACTTTCTGCTGCTCTATCAGGTTGGCATAGGGAAGTCCCGTGGGAAAGGGGGGCATGGAGTCTCAGAGCCTGCCTGCAGCCTCCCCTCCTCATCCAAAATCTGGGCTCAGGCAAGTGGCAGAGGTGGAGCATGGCTAAGCCCAGAGCTCAGGCCTCTTTTTTTAGGAGTAAAATACTTTCTACTTCTCTAGGGCCCCCCTCTTCATACTCCCTCCAGTCCCATGACCTTACCCTTACTTTTAGAACATTATGTATTCTTCCACAGCTTTTACCTCATGCCCTGAGTTTACTCAGGGTTTAGGTTTATACAATTCAAAAAACAAAGCATCCGAAACTCAAAAGCCTTGGCTTTTAGCTGAATCTTCTTATCCCTAAGTGAATAAATGCTGCTCACCAAATGTGAGAAAAATAGCAAGGGGTACTAGGAAACAAAATAGGTTGGTAATTGGGGGAAAAAATCTCCAAACATTGCCCCATCATATTTTTCTTTTAAAACTCATACCCTTTCCCCCTATGTCAGAGTTGAATTTGTTGAAGGCAAGTGTCAGCATCCTGTTGCCCTGACACGTGTTTATTTGTAGAAGGAAACACTTTCTTTGACTCAGTAGATCTGGGCAGGTTAAAGAGCTTGCCACTCCACTCCCAGATAATAAGCTCCCTTCTCTCAGAATGGAATCACCAACTCATCTTTGTTCAACTCTCTGCTGTACCATATTCTCCATGGAATCTTCTAGACTAAATTCACCTGGTTTCACCAACACCCCAGGGAGCCTTGGCCCTCCCCCAAACCACTCCCTCTCCTCTCCTGGGGGCAAGTTTGGTGGTGTGTCTGTCCCTTTGCACTCACTGGATCAACAGTTTCTCTTCTGGGAACTGGGATAGTAACAGTGACACGCACCCTGCACTTTATAGCTTATGAGGCCCTCGTGCCTGGACAATGGTCTCAGGACACTGGCTCTGGGAAGCAGGTGTTATTTTACAGATTTAATTTATTTTTTATTTTAGAGACGGGGGAAAGGAGGGAAAAAGAGAGGGAGGGAAACATCGATGTGAGAGAGAAACATTGATCGGCTGTGTCTTGTACACGCTCCTACCAGGACCAAACCCGTAACCCGGGCATGTGCCCTAACAGGGAATTGAACCGGCAACCTTTTGCTTTGCTAGATGATGCCCAACCAACTGAGTCACGTGGGTTGGGGTGCAAGTATTACTTTAAATGTGATGAAGTGGAAGCTTTGAGGGGTTAACTAGGTCCTTGTACTCGAGTAGTCAGGGGCTGGGCCCAGGCCCATCAACTCCGGCTCTCTGACATAAGGTCCTGTGCTTTCCCACTTCCTCTTCTATCAGGCACGACTGATGGGCACTTAAGTGAGACCATTTGATCATTCAGCAAGTATCTACTGAGTGTTGTGCCAGGACTGGGTGGAGCATGGAAGAATGCACGGTGGCTTGAGCCTCATGAATCTTATGATCAAAAAGGGAAAGAGACATTTTAAAAAATAATCACATGTACATACAATTTTAAAGTGTGTAAGGGTCTAGGCCTGGCTGGTGTGGCTCAGTTGGTTGGGCATTGTCCCATAAAAAACCAAAAAGGTCACAGGTTTGATCCCTGGTCAGGGCACATGCCTAGCCGATGGGTTTGGTCCCTGGTCGCATTGTGTACAAGAGGCAACCAATTGATATTTCTCTCTCACATTGATGTTTCTCTCTCTCCTTCCCTCCCCCCCTCTCTCAAATAAATAAACACGTCTTTGGGGGAGGATAAAAAAATGTGTAAGGGCCTAGAAGGGAGTCACAGGACACCATGAGAGCTTATAACAAGTGTGTGCCTGATCTAGTTGGGGGTGGGGTGAAGGGAGGGAATGCTGATGGGATGTTGGGGAGCCGGTGGGAAGCATTTCCTGAGGAAGGGGTGGTTGAAATCAGCAGGCACTAAGTGAAAAGTGAAAGTTCACACATTTATAAAGACCTTGAGGCAGGAAGGAATCTGGCCCTTGAGGAATGAGGGTAGAGCAGACAGGACAAGAAAAGACAGTCTGTGGTCAGGCTGGAGAGGACAACCTGGTCCGATCTGAGCAGGCTCTGGGGACTGTAGGATATTTGGATTTTAATTGGGGTGCCACGAGAAGCATTACTTGGAGACCAGGAATGACTGGGTTATAAAATGTCAGTCCCTAACATTTGGAGAAGTGTTGGGAACTTGGGCTGCTGATCTAGACAGACCAGTGTTTGAGTTTTGACTCTGCCATGTTGTTGCCATGGCTTTTTGGCAAATTACTTAAGATCTTAGGAAACTTAATCATCTCACCTGTAAAGTGGGAATAATTAATATTATCTGTGTTAGAGGGTTATTGTTAGGATTAAATATGACAATACACATGAAGTTCCTCAAATACAAGTACAGCTCAATAAATTTTAGCTCTTGTTATTATTGTCACAACTTAAGTAATTTTTCTAAGACAGGCAATGAGCACCTTTCTAAAAGACCAAGAGGTCTCAGGTGTCCTCTCTTGCTTTTGTAAAACACAGGGTAGGAGGAAGCACTCCCACCCCAGGGAAGAATGTTGTGGAATGCATTTCTAAGGCTTCCAGTACTTTCACTTCTGGTAACGAGGTCTCTGACCTCAAGGTGAAATCGTTGAAATATATCTCCTTTGTTAATGTGAGAGTTACTGGAACTGACATACTCTCTATTGTGCTGTTCAACTTTCAATATATTATGCAAATAATAGCTTCTATAATTTCCATGTGTATGTATCTCAAATGGAACTTTAAACAAATCTTTTAAGCATTGCCTAGAAGGGCAACTGTAGGCAACGCTTAAAAGATTTAGCTGGCTCTCAGTCTTGTGTGTTGGTGTTCCTAGGTCTGTGCTGAGATACAAATAATTGGGAGTTGACTATACTGTTGGGTCTGATCTACATATCTGAAGACCTAACTCTTTTTGTGAAGTTTTACTTTTATGAAAGTTACTTTTAGGGACCTTTAGTAAAAAACTACTCAACTATTTGTGAAATGATTAGAAGGTAGCTCTTGGATTGGATGGGGTGGGGGTGGGGGTAAAATGCAGACAAATGTAAATGAACAACAATAAAGTAATGGAAAGATAAAAAAAAAAAGAAGGTAGCTCTCAAGAACCAACAGGATGGAAGTGAAGGCAAAATAATGTATTTAGTTGTTTGATCAGTAACAAGCAAGATTTCCTTTTATTCAATAGACAATTGATTGCAATTTATAATCTATATGATGATGGAGAAAAGGTTAATGGAAACTTTAATGAAAACAAAATAATAAATAACAGTAATGGGCTCGTAAGAAGCTAATGCTCCCTAGATTGTACTTACTGCGCTTCTGAAATTCTAAAACCAGAGGATGCTTAGAAGCAAAATCATAAAACATAATTATACCAAGTGAAAGCTATTCGCTATTTGATTTAAGTTCAATGGATTTTTCTAAAAACAAGAGAGCCTTCCAGAGCACAGAGTCAGGAACAAGATACACAGGGGAATAAATGAATGGGTGGTGAAACAATTGGAAACTGAACCATCCTTTTAATGGTCCTGTGAAGACCAGTGGAAGGCCTGGCCCTGTCCTCTAGAAGCGCGGATACTTCTGTCATTTGAAAGCTCCTTCCTTTCATCAAGCTCCACGCTCAGCGAACCCAGCACAGTGATTTGCACAGGATAGCCATCATGTAAATATTTGTTGATTTGCTGGGTCGAAGCAAATTCTTGGGGAGGCTGATCTTCTGCTACTAGTGAAGTAAGAACAGTGTTTGAAAGTAAGCCAGGCTTGACCTGCTCATATGCCCTTAGTTTTAGGTTCACTTTTTATATATTTAGTCAGTTAACACAGTGAATCAATTCAGCACGTGTGTTGGACGTGTCACTTGTCCCTAATCCTCTTAGAGCCACGCAACATTCTGAAGGAGTGTCCAAGTAGTGCTGGAGAATTTGCTTCAAGGGCTACCTTTGGGGACAGTCAGTACCTCAAGAAGATGACTAGGAAGTCATTAAAAGTGTTGCCCGAAATATTCTTAGTTAAATGTTACTAAGTATGTGTGAGAGCCTTTGCTTTTCTGTATCTGGTAGACCTTTAGCCATTCTTCAAGATTCAGTAGAAATATCCATTTTCGGAAGTTCTCCCAAACCCCCATTTAGCAAAGTTGATGGCCCCTCCGCAGTGTCCCCACAACACACTGTGGCTCCTGCTATATAGAGGGTGCCATCATTGTCTACTGAGATAGTATCATGTTGTTTTTGAAATTATTTGTCATCTGACTCAGGCTCCTTGATGTTCAACTTGGTATTCGCAATTACTGGTTCTTGGTTTCATACCTGGCAACCAATCAGGCCCTAGCAGGTGCTCTTGGAGGATTAGTTAAGTAAGTGAATAACAATATAGACTCAAACTCAATTCTTAAAGATTCAGTGCACTTATATAATACTCTGTGCGTCTGAGTAATGCATTGCTGGAGTGAACAGATGCCTCCTGGGCTGGGTTTAGAAAACTATGTCTAGGTGACTTTTCTGGTTCTACAGGCTCCGGCGGCTTAATAAGCAGTAATTTCCTTAAACTGTGGGTGGACCTGGACTTTAAGTGGGGTGGAGCTTAGTAAACTCCCCTCTCCCACCCCCGAATGGGCATTTACATTTAGGTAGCAAGAAAGTTGGAACCATACCATTCTCAGTCCTAGAACTTCAGACATCTCTTGTGTAGTTTAAGATTCTGATTAGAGGATATATTTGCTCACTTCTTGCTCTGTATTCACTTCTCTATTAAAAGCACATACCCAGCAGTTAGTTTTATCTGCCTCTATGTTTTGAGTCCAGGTAAGACTGAAATACTTGAGGGCAAGGATGGTGTCTCGTTTACTAGTATGTTTCTATCACCTGATGCGATGCTTGCTTACATAGTATATAATCGGTGAATACTTTTGGATGGAAATGAATAAGGGCAAGTAGTTTGAAAGCGACTTCCTTTCTTTGTCCATTAACCTGATTTGTGTTTTCTCTACTCACCTAGTCTTTGCAGTTCTGGGTTTGAGTCTTTCATCTCAAGTCAGGCTTTTAAAGCTAAACTTTTAAAGTCACACACACACACACACACACACACACACACATACACACAATTCAGTCTTTTGATACATGTGTGCTGAGTGCTCAGTATGTGTCAGGTGCTTTGTATACAAACATGAATGAGATACAGGCCCAACCTCCATGAGCTCACTCTGTCACTAAATAGTGTACAGCAGCAGTTATTAGTTAGTGGTCATCCAAGCTAATGGTTTTACTCAGAATTCAGCTATCACTGAGCTCTTGGGCACTCTGAGAAATTACTGGGATGGATCATTTTTTGTGCGTAAACCATTACTTAAAGAGAATAAAGTGCCATAACATTTTCCCATAATGGAATTGTTTTCCAGAAATGAATGTCAGGTCTCAGAGTTATAAATATTGAAAGTTTCTCCAGTATAAACATGTTAGAAAACAGAAAAATAGGAGATGTATATTTTTAGTGTTCTCTAAGCTTAAAAAGAAATGTTTTTGTCTTTTTTTTTAAGGTTAAATATCAGGTTTGCAGGTCAGTGGCAACAAATAAGGGCTTTTCGGGGGGGGTGGGGAGGAATTTTAAATCACAACACATGTGGGAAAAAGTTTGTATTTAATAATGACTTTTTCAAACACAGAGGATGTCTGGGAAGAATGCTGATAACATCATATTGTAGATTCAATTGTATTCTCAGCAGGCAGAACGTAATTGCCTTAATGATGGAAGAGGGAAGAATATACCAGCCGGAATGTTGGTACCAGAAGTGAGAGGCAATTTTCCCACTTAGAATGTTAGTATGTGTCAATGTGAATAGTGCAGTTACATCTTACACGAGGGTTGAGCTCTACATATAGCCCATAGGTAAACATTTCATCAGCATTATCCTTGGAAACCCCTTAGAGACAAACCTAATATTGGAGACTGTAGTGCCTTTTTATAAGTGTGTCAACTTAGCAAAATTGGAACTACTTTTCCTAGGATCCCTTCCCTGTCTGGTCAGGGTTAGGGTTGGCCATAGAAAGGCTTGCATGTGATCTGGGGGGCAGAAGGGAGGTCTCTCTGCTCCTAAGGTTGATCTAAGGCTACGGCAGCTCGTGCACGTTGTTGCTCATCTCCTGCCTGCCCTTGCTGGCTGGGGTGGGGGTGGGGGGCGCTGCTGGTCTTGTGGCTCCTTCAGCTCCTGCCAGATTTCCTCCTTGGCTTCTCCAAGTCCTGGACAGAGTGCATGTGTAACTTCATGGTGAAAGAAAGGCACCGTCTACTTCCATAGGTCACCAGCCTCATCAAGTCTGGAGGCTGTAAGAGACGGATGCCAGTTCCATTTTGTCCTGTGGGGTCCAGTTTGTTCCTGCCCTTCCCCACTTCACATCCAGGTTTTCTTCTCAATACCAGTCTTGCTGATCTGCAGCAACTTCAGACCCCCTACCAGATGCCCAGGCGACAGCTTTCCATAAACTTTTTACCAACTTCCACGATCGTGTGAGGTCCTATGTTCCTTATTCTGTATCTCTCACAATGGCTTTGCCTGCCTGCCTGACTCCAACCAATACGGAGACTAATTGCATCTTTTAATTAATCCCCTGACAGGATTTCCCTGTTTCCTGCCATCCCATCCTTGACTCCCTTCCCATCCGGCACCTGCTAAAATACTTGACTTGAGTTTAAGAACCTTGTTGTTCAAAAGATACACATTTAACACCTTGCGTACCGCATAGAAATCTCTAAGACATATGTCAGGGACTGCACGTTTTTGGGCAAACTGCACGTTATTTAAATCATCATAACTACAGATCGGCTCTGGAATCGTCAAAACAGTCATCCGCATCTTTGATCTCACTAGGAATATCTGATAAATTATCATTAAATACTTCCAGAAGTGTGTCAGTTTTGTCAGTTTCCTTCCTTTTTCTGAGAGGGGGCATTTCTAAAAGCACCAGGAACTTGAAGACAAAGACTATTCGAATGACCAAAATACAAGGTAACTTCAATGCTTTATGGGTTCGTGCAATTATATAGTTTTTTGTAGATTGACCTGCACGGTTTCCACCAATGAGATTGCTTCTTTCGATGTGGACAAGACAGTGTGTTGACATCTAAGGTCCTTAACAGATGGCGCGCGAAACACGTGAAAACTCATGAGCAGTATGCAATGTGTTAAAAACCTGGATTCATATTCAGTGTAAGGAGATGCCCACTCGGTGAGAGACACTTCGTGAGCTAAGGGGAAAACATGCCACCCCTCTCCGCTTTACCACAGAGCATGGTTCCTTGAGTGGGAATCAGCGAGCGTGCAGAATCAGCCATACCCGTTTAGGTTGTTGTCTCGCTCTCTTTTCCTTCATCTGCGTGGCTTCCTTTATCACATGTGGTTGAACTTCAGCGAGTCAAACCCACATATGATGCAACTCCACTGTAAGCACGCCGGCTTCTTCATCAGGCATTTTCTTCATTTTATTTCTAGTTTTAGTAATGGTGACTTTTCACCCTCACTTATTCCACTCCTGGGCGCCCTTGCTCGATAGCGAATGGCAATCCCCTCTTTCCCTCTCCTTCCCTTCAATCTCCTCAGGCCCCCTTTTCAGCTTTTAATCTTCCTTCTCCAGCATCTCCAGTTGGAGCTTTGTGTGATTGCTGCTTCAAGGTTGTAAACTGAGCTAATTAGAGCTGCAGATTTGTTACTGAAGGGAAATGAGCATGCCCAGGACATTTGAGAACTTCATGGGAAACACCCCCAGTCCTAAAAGGATTATAGGAGGGTTGAGATTTATTCCATTGTTCTGCAAGAAACGAAGTTCCTTGGAAGGAGATGCCTGGAAGCAGGTGCTATTTCAGTACGGTCACTTCAGAATTGTGTAAATCTTACACTTGGCCATGAGGTTCAATTAATGAACTGCTTACATTAAGGTTGGATGTCTTGATTTATTGAGTTTTTGTTTAACCTATTCCCACTTAACTAAATCCACAGGCTTCAAGCCTGATTTACTGTCTCATTTCAACTGAAAACACATTTCCTTTCAATATTTATAACTTTCTTAATAGGATTGTTATAGAAAAACCAGGCCTTTGTTCACTGTAATGATATTAGAAAATTATAAAAATTCAAAATCTTCTTGTTTTCATCTCCTCACTTGCCTCCTGGAAAGCCCAGAGAGGCTCCATTGTCTCAAACGCTTTTCTCCCAGCACATGTCCTAGTGCTTTCCATGTGGCCGATGAACTCCCATGCGCATCACGGTCCCAAGGAAGCACACACTCAGGATTACGTCTGTAGCCCGTGCCCCTCTGGCCTCGATGGTGGAAATGAGTTCAGAGTTTACCCTGTCCTGACCGGTTGTCTCCAATGGCATCCTGTGACAACGATGCCTTTCTCAGGTTCCTCCTAATTTCTTTTAGGGGGCTCCAGGGGTATTGTACACACACTCCCACCTCCCCCACCCCTGCATGTGCCTACACTGTGTTCCTGAGTTCCAGCCTGTCAATCCCAGGCTTGGCCAAGGACTGATGTTGCCTCCGCCATGCTGACTTCAAGGCGAGCCACTCCTTTATTACCGGACGAGGCACAGTCACAGGCCCTTCCCTTAAGTCTTCCCAGCTCCACTAAGCCCCGGCTTGGACGTTAACCAAAGCGTTACCGAAAGGTCAGAAAACAGAGGAATTTACAGCAATGAAGTTTACCACTGGTTAAAATATGAGGCTCCTGAAACCATGGCAATGGGGTTTCCTGTCCATCTGCCCACCTTCTGCCCTGCTGAGGATGCCAGCTACCCTTTCCACCTCTCGAGCCGCTTGGACATTTTGAGCTGTAAGACTGGGAGAGTGAGACCCCATGAAGGAGGAATTCCCTCCTCATGTCCAGTTTAAGGTCTGCGTCACAGTTGTCACTCTCAGTGCTCAGCTCTGCCTCTTCCCAGAGGACCAGGAGTGGCAAAGCCCTCTGCCCTTAGGACACACCTCCTTTCTCACATGCCCACGGTGGTGGCCTCACTGTGGGAGAAACCCTAACAGCCCCCACCACCCAGCTTCCTACACTGGATCAACAGGTGTGGGAAGGTCACTCCTTATACTCCCTTCTGAATTACAAAAGTAAAGATGGCTCCTCCTTTACTAATAAAAATTTGGGTTTAGGGGGTTTTAAATGCCACTAGGTATGTTGCATTTTGCAAAATCCAGTCCAGCTTTTCTTTGTGCATCTTCCCAGGATGAAGTGAAAATTGCGCCTGCAGGTTTCTCATGTGGTCTCAGCTTCCACTACCCCAAGAGCAGCTACTCCTTCAGAAGCCCACACATCTCTGTAAGACAAGCAGTTTCTTCTTAGAATCGCAAGCTCCAATCCAGACCCATACTTAGAAGGAAAGCTATCTCCAGAGGAAATAATTTGCAGAATATAAATCTACTTTGAACATATACAATTTTTTACTGTAGATCCACAGCTCAAACTTTCTACGTCCTTTGCATTATTAAACAGCCCATTGATGTGTTTGTCAGAACAGACTGTGTTAAGCTGCAACAATAATCTTCAAATTTTAAGTAGCTTAAAATAGCAAAGATTTCTTTCTCACTTATGCTGTATAGCTATCCAGCTTGGTGTGGAGGCTCTGCAGGGACCCAGGGTGGAGTAGTTTTCTTCTCAGAGACTGCCAGCCTCATTGCCACAAGGCAAGGGAGCACCAGGGGTCCTTGTACCACCTGTTGAGTGCTTCCAACTCAATCTCATGTCCGCCGCTCAAACACAAGGAAACTAGGAATTTCAGTCCTGCGATGACCCTATCCCTTGTCTGAGACCTGAAACAACATATTCAGCTGTACATTGAACATCTCACAGTCACATAATAAATACAGTTCAAATATATTAATGCTTACCAAGCCCATATATTGTGTTAAGACAGCTTTACGTGTGTAACCAATTTTGATCTTATTAATAATTTTATGAGGTAGATTCTATTATCCCTATTTTATAGCGACAGAAACTGAGATACGTAGTGGATGAATGACTCGTGGTTGTAGAGCTGTGGATGGTGGAGCTGGGATTCGAATCCAGGCAGTCTGACTTCACAGCCCACACACTGAACTACTGCACTATGTGCATCCTATTCAGTTGTCCAGAACTGGGCTCTTCCTCTGCCTACCACTTTCCCTAAAACTCCACCGGCTCTTTCTGAATCATTTCAAACTTGGGTAAATGGCGCACTGTCAGATACCTGGTTACAAGTGCTAGAAATCTGAGAGTGGTCCTTGGCTCCTTTCTTTCCCCCAGCTTCCACGTGCTGTCCAAGTTGGCTTTCAAGGCCGACCACCACCACCCTCTGTTCCCCGCCTGGTACTGCAGTCCCCCCTGGTGCCACAGTCCCCCCTTTAACGGTCTCCGGAAGCATGCCCCTCTATAATCCTCCTTCTCCACAATGCAGTCAGAATACATTCTGCGAATACATTATCTAAAGATGTGTTATCTGAACAATCTGTTACTCCCTTGGTAAAAACTCTACAATAATCTTCCATTTCCCTTGAAATAAGGTCTTTTATTAAACACACACATATATACACACTCTAACTTAGCTAACTACTACAAATTTCAGCTTAACTGTTATTTCTCTGAAGAGACCTCCAGACTGGGTTAGGCCCCCTTTTTAATGCATCTACACTTTTTAAAAAACACTTATTAATTACATTTCTATTGACTTGTTCAATGTCTGTTTTCATGGTGAGAAAATAAGCTTCATGAAGGTAGGAAGAGTGTTTATTTTATTCACTGCTGTACCTGTGGCACCTTAACACAGAGCAAGACATTGAGTATACACAAGGGTGGGTAAAAGCAGGTATACAGTTGTGGGTACACAGAGGTCTTTTGTTCTTCCTGCGTTAACAAAGCTATTGTAATCATCATCACCTGCATGACCACTGTAAACCTACTTTTGCTCACCCCTGTATTTATTGAATGAGTGGATAAATGCGTATTACTAGCATATACAAATCACTTACAATTCACGTCATTCTTGAATGAAACACTGCAGTGGAGAACCTCTGATTGGGCTTTGCTGAACTGCTTTAGTGGCAAAGTGCATGTGACAGTGGGAGACATTTGGGCCCTAGTCTTGGGCCTGAGTTCAGATGCCAGATTGCTGTTCACATGAGTGACTATAGGCAAGTTGTCTAAATGCTGCCACATCACTCTTCTCATTAGTTAACTGGGAAGACAAATGACCTCAAAGAAAAGAATCAGCCTGGAGATTGTCACGTAATGTAGTTTCCTGCCCTTAGGCTCTTGCCCAGGAGTCTCTCTGCAGCAATCTCACTGCCTGCACTTTTCCAACTTCATTTTTGCTGAGGCCTTAAAATAATAGTTATATCTGTACCTCTCTCTTCACCATAGATACCATCCCTATTTCTTCCTGCCAACATATGTCTGTTTTCTGAAAATCCGGCTCAAAAGTCACCTTTTAAAATAAAAATTCTAGCATGCCTGTTTCTGTTTCCTCAGAATTTCAATGGAAAGTTCATTCGATTTAGATTTGATAGTACCTGGCTTTGTGGGTATTTTGCAGTTGGTTACCTGGACAGATTACAATTTCCTAGAGGCGGATTCTTTGCTTTGTACACTGCAAAGTGCCTTGTACAAAGTGGATAAGCAGAGTCTTTATCAGTTGTTGTTGAGTTAATAACTAATTCACTCATCCTGTCTAGGAGTAAAAGTTGATCTGATCATAACTCATTTCAGGCCACAGTTGTAAGTTTCAGCGAGGGCCATTTAAACAGAAAAGAGGTAGCTCACGTGTAGGTCATAATACAGCTCCTCTTAGTCTTTACTTTGCCTTGTTTGGCACATAGAATAATGTTGGGGTGGGTTTGTTTTTTTTTAAGCTCAATTTTCTCAGAGAAATTATTTCAGTGAGATAGAAGAATCAAACTTCCTTAGTCTCTCTGTTAAAACTAAACATGTACTTCCAAACTAATAGCTGAAAAAAATTACAAAACTACAAACTTAAAAACCTCAATAAATTTAATCCATCATTAAACCCCTTCCCCACTTCTAAAAACCCCCTCTTGATCCAGATGACTTCACTGGTGAATTATACCAAATATTTCAGGAAAAGTAATATCAGTTCTACTCAAAAGTCTTCCAGAAAATTGAAGAGGAGGGGATACTTCACAACTCAACTATGAGATCAACATTATCTTGGGAGATATCCAACATTCCTCATTAACACAGATGCAAAAGACCTTAACAAAGTATTCACCAATTGAATCCAGCAATATATAAAAAGACGAATAAAACATGACTAAGTGAGATCTATCCCAGGAATGCAAAGTTGATTCAACATTTGAAAATCAATTTAATACACTATATGGACAGTCTAAAAAAAAAAAGAAAAAAAGCCATGTGATCATCTCAATAGACACAAAAAAGGCTTTGACAAAATTCAAGATCCATTCATCAGAAAACTCTTAGAAATGAGGAAGAGAAAGGAATTCCCCCAACCTGATAGAGTGCACCTACCAAAAAAATTGACAAAAATACTCACTGGTGATCAACTCTTAGACCTTTCCACTAAGAGCAGAAACAAGAAACGGTTTTCATTACACTGGAGGTCCGAGCAAGTACGATAAGGCAAGAAAACAAATAACAGGAATATATTTTGGAAAGGAAAATTTAAGCTTTTTGTATTTCCAGATGACACGATTATCTACATAGAAGATCCTAAAGACTCTGTGAAAGAGCTACTAGATCTTACAAGTCAGTTTAGCCAAGTTTCAGGATACAAGAACAATATACAAAAAATCAATCGTATTTTTAGAAACTAGTAAGGGGTAAGTGGAAACAGGAAGTTTTTGAAAGAACCATTTGAAATTGCATCCAAAACACGAATAAACCTAATAGAGGTTTAATTTGCAAAATTTGTATGCTGAAGACTAAAAAACACTGATGACAGAAATAATAAGAGGTCTAAATAAACGGTGTGCCTACTGTCTTTATGGATCAAAAGACTCAATACTGTCAAGATATTAATTTCTCTCAAATTGATACATAAACTAACTATAATTTCAGTGAAAATTCCCAGGAGGCTCTTTGTAGAAATTGACAAGCTGATTGTAAAAACTATATAAAAAAATCAAAAGATACAGAATAGCCAAAACAATTTTTCAAAGAACCAAGGAGGACGACTAACCCTACCTGATTTTAAGACTTACTATAAAGCTACAGTAATCAAGACAACATGGTATTGGCAAAAGGACAGACACATAGATCAATTAAACAGACTGGAGAGCACAGAAGTAGACCACCCACATTAACTGATTTTTAGCAAAGAATAGAAAGGAGAGCATTTTCAATATATGGTACTGGATAATTTGAATATCCATTTATAAAAAGTGACACCCATAAGTAAAAATCAATTTATGCCTCATACTGTATTCAAAAGCTAACTAGAAATGGATCAAAGCCTTAAATTTAAACTTAAAACTATAAAATCTTTGGAAGAACACATAGGAAAAATACCTTTGTGACAAAGATTTCTTAGAAAGGACATAAAAAGGCGCGAGCCATAGAATAACAACATTGATGAATTAGATTTCATTAAAACTTAAAACTCTTGAGGTGACATTGTGAAGAAAATGAAAGGACAAGCCACAGACAGAAAATATTTGCAAAAACACCCATCTGGTGAAGGACTGATCATCAGAACATGTACTCTCAAAACTTCCAAAACTCCATGAGAAGAGCAACAAACCACTGAAGTGGGTGACAGAGTGGAACAAACACCTCAACAAAGAAGAAACACACGTGGCAAATAAACACATGAAATGACGCTCAGTATCACAGTCAATAGAGAAACATAAAAGAACAATGGGATGCCACTACACAGCTGTCTCGTGGCTCAAAAACAACAGCAAACTAACACTATGAAATGCTGGTGATGGTGTTGAGCAACTGAAACTTTCATAATTTTACTGGTGGGAATGAAAGTTATATAGCCACTTAGGAAAAGAGTTTGACACTTTTTGATAGGTCCAAAAACCTGTGCGTGAATGTTTATTTATAGCAGATTATTCATGATTATCCAAAACTAGAAACAACCAACCAACCAAATACTAAATGGAAAAATAAATTGCGACACATCCACGTAATCGTAATGGAATACTATTCAGCAACAGAAGGGAATGAACAAATATGTGCACACCATTGCTTAATTTAAAAGCTTTTTGCTAAGTGCAAGAAGTCAGATTCAAAAGGCTACATATTGTGTGACTCCACTAACATTACATTCTGGAAAAACAGCAATGGAGTCGGACCTGTGATTGCCTGCTACCAGGGGCTGGGGGAGGGGCAGGGGATTGACTAGAAAATGGCATGGATGATCATTTTAAGGATATGAAAATATTCTCTCCCTCAGTTGTGGGATGGTTACATGGTTCTGCAGGCATACCTCAGAGACGTTGTGGGTTTGGTTCTCGACCATTGCAATAGAGTTGTAATCTTTTTGCTGGTGGAGGGTCTTGCCTTCTATTTGTAAAAATATGACATCTGTGAAGTGCAATAAAGTGAAGCACAATAAAATGAGGTATGCCTGTATAAACTTCTCGAAATACATAGAGCTGTACATTTTAGAAGATGAATTTTACTGTTTGTCAATTACACTTCAGCTTAAAAACAGCACTTTCGGGCCTCCTTAAAAAAGTGGGTGAGAATAAAATTAGGAGCAAAATCAGCTCAGTGTGGCTGTTCCAACGTCTCTTCTGTTCCAGCTGCTGCTCTAAACACTATCCCACCCGGAGCCGGGCTTACGGTCGTGAGCAGGTGGATTCAGGAGGGAAGGAGGAAACTCCACTTTCTGAGCATCAGCTCATCACTGTTTGGCTGGGTATGCCTGGCTTCATCCAGGGAAGACAGCACCAAAAACAAAAACAAAACAAAACACCTCTGCTGGAAAATAGTAATGAAAACACTTCATCAAATTTACACGGGCCTATCTGACTTGAATACTTTTTTATCAACCCAGTTTGTGAGTGAGCTAAGGCCGTCTTCAGAAGGGATGTTCGTCTTTTCCAGTTTTCACTCTTCCGTGGACCTCTACATTCTGCATTCTCTGCCTCCCGTATTTTCTTCCCCACATCTCAATGTATGCATCTCAAAATAAATAGTCTTATTCTTAAGGTTCAAGGAAAATTTCCAGCATGTTTTGCCAAAAAGGCAAAACAAAACAAAACATTCATTGTGACAGGGAACAATAGCACCACACGGAAAACTCAGGAGGTAGCAGTAGAGACTCCTGCAGCCCTCCGAACTGGCGGAACAGCTGGGAAGAAGTTCTGAGCGAAAGAGGGCAGGTCAAGTCTTATCCTGAATATTTTTGCATTTTGGAAGATTTGTTTTTTCCCCTCTAACAGTCTCAGTAGGAGGTCTCATCAAACATATTGTATATCCATATTGCCAAACACTTCTGAAAATTCAAAGAACAGCATCAAGGTGTCTTATTTCAAATGTTGGGCCACACCATTTCCTGTGACAGTTGATTACTTTCCCTTCTGTGCTTGAGGCCTGACCTTTCTCAGGGGGACAACTGGAGATTTGGATGTTTCATGCCTTAGGATCTGGCATAGAAATGTGACATCCATAGTTCTGATATTTTCTTGGACTTCCACAATCCTAAACTTTTTTTTTCCCCCAGTTGTGAGGCTTGTGTCCTATATTCTGACAGAGAAGCACAGTCATTTTGTTTAGAAGGCTACGGAAGATGGGCTAACCCCAAAAGCTCTGCATCAGTTCTCAGCAAATTGTGCCTTACCCACAACAGGCACATTGTTTTGCCACTTTTATGAGATCAGTATGACAGTATTTAATGGCATGGAAATGCTGGGGGACATGTGGTTGTCCTGTTCAACTAGGGGACTTTTCTCAAGTCACCAGACATTTGTTATAATTTGTTTGCCTCTGTTTCTTTTAACTTTTGCTTGATGTTTTAATTGAACTGGACTGAACTGAGTTACGTTTGGGAGAGCTTTCTGCGTGTAAAAGATCAGTGTGCAGGAGTATGGTGCGTACTGAGCAGTACCAATTACCAGATGGAACGCAAGGAAAGTCCTCATATGGTAGGGTTTTCGTATTCTAACAGGAGAGGGACCATGATATCAATGTTGTCTCTTTCTCTCTGTGAGACACCTAAACTCAATATTGTTTAGACAGAGCACTCAAACAAAACTTGCTTTTTCATCTTTTCAGGTGCTTATGTTTAAAAGTCTTTGTTTATCTCTCTCTCCACCCCCTCCTTCTTCCTCTCCCTCTCCCTCTCTCCTCCAGCTCCCAAAATTTAACCCATCAGCAAATCTCAGGGATTTGCCCACTTTTCTGCATCTCCATGGAACTAGTCCAAGCCACCGTCTTCTCTTGTCTAGAGCAGCAGCTGGCACACTTGTTTTGTAAAAGGGCCGATAGTAAATATTCGTGCCTGTGTGGACCATACGGCCTCTGCAGCGACCGCTCAACCCTGCCACTGTAGCAAGCACAAAAGCAGATGTAGACAATGTGTCAGCAAATAGGTACAGCTGAATGTCACTAAAATTTTATTTATGAAAACAGACCCTCGAAAGTACTTTGTTGAGCCCGGACCTAGACACATTGATGAGCTTCTTACTCCGCATGTCTGCTCTTCCTCCCGTCCCTATACACTGCGACCAGAATGATCTCTTCACAACTGAAATCTGACCATTGCACACCTACCAATGACTTTCCATTGCACTAAGTACTCAAATTGTTATCATGGCCAAAGGGTCCTGTAGTTTGAATCTGACTACTGCTCCCACCTCCCGAAGAATCATTTCCCTCAGTCTCCGTATGTCACTCCATTCTTGCCTCCTGGAATGCTCTCTCCAAGTGCTACTGCCCAGTTAATTTCTAATTATCCAAGTCTCAGTTTACATGTCACTTACTTTAAAAGGACTTTTCTGACCACCACCTTCATCCAAACTAGTTTAGATACCCCACTGCTTACCCTTTATAGCAGTTGTAATTAAGTAGTTAATTCTGTAATTGTTTGTTTAATATTTCTCTCATTAAATAACAAGCTCCCTGAGGCTAAAGGCCACATCTTGTTTGCTGCTATTTCTCCTAGGCCCACAATGCCTGATATATAGTACATATATCAGTTAGTAATACATCTGGCTGCAATACATTTAATTGCAGTAGCTGAACCAAATAGAGGTTTATTTTAACCACACAGGAAAAATACTGAAAATAGGCAGTCTAGGGCTGGTACAGTATCTCCATAATGACATCAAATTTCGATGATCCACCTCTTTTTCAGCGCCATATCCTCATGGTTGCAAAATGGCTGCCACTGTTCCAGGAATCACATCTGCATTCCAGACAGAAAAGTCAAAGATTCTGTCCAATGATTCTCTCCCCTTTGAACAAACAAACAAACAAACAACTCTTTTCTTTATATCTCTGTGTCCAGACTAGATCACATTGCATCCCCTAGCTGCAAGTATACTTGGAAGTTACTATTTTAGCAGAACACATTAACGTCTTGGAAAATATGGACTATATTAGTAAGGAGAATGACTATTGAATAGACAAGCATTAATGTCTGCCCTACAAGGCAAGTTCAATAAATATTTTTTGAATAACCAAATGACTTTAAAACTAATTCAAGGTTAAAATAATCCCGCAAAAAAAGAATGTGAACAACAGTGGCACCTGGACATACACCAATTTTGTTTTTCTTTTTAATAAATTTCAGTGTTGTGCTTGATTATGTTGGTCTTCATTTTCTGTAAATGTTTTCAAGGATCAGGGAAAAGGCATTTGCAGGGACAAAAATCCAAACTTACAATAACTGTTTGATGTTTTTGGCTTTTGCTTCTGCAGAGATTTTCAAACAATGCTATCCTATAATGGTTTTACTAATATGTGCAGTTTAAGCCAGCATTATTTTCTTTGGAAATAACTTATTATAAAATTGTAATATATATAAATATTTTAGCAGTAATAATATGGGTAATGGTCCTCAACAGCCTGATCTCCCTATGGGCTTCTAGTCCAGTATACAGTGTTCTTTTCAGGCAGCACTATAAAAATCTGATTTTATGTTGCCCCACTGTGAACATCTTCAAGTCAAATAGCAGAAGCGATGCTCTACTCTTATTTAATTTTTTAATAGCTCTCTAGCCTACATTCAGAAGGAGCTCTATATAAAATGGAACCAGAAGACAGTCTCAATAACAAAGTTATCTAACCTTCAGCTGTCTGCTTTTCTGTTAGTGTAAACTGGTTTTTTTTTTTTTTTTGGTAGTTCTGATTCAGTTTAGCGAAGTGAAAACTGGATTTTTCTGAGGTATTAAAGAATTGGAGCAAAGATGTGTTTTTAAGACTCAGGTACAATATTAAGAATTTTACAGTGCTTAATAGTACTTTGACCTTGCCATCTGGGAAACTTAAATAATTTCACAAATATTGGCCCCTTGGTCCATGCCCAAGATCTGTTAGACTTCTCAATGCCCTGATCTCCTTTCTCAGTAAGTGCTCTCTGACTTCCTTTTGGGGAGTCCCCTCTCCAATATGTATAGACTTGTTGGGATTGCTTGAACCCCAGCCAGTGGCTGGACTCCTCTCTAAGACTTTGTACCCCCTCTTCTGTGGCGGGGTTTTCTTTACCTAATAAGACCACTCAGAGGCTGTCTGGTTCCTGTCCCTCCTCAGCCTGACTCTCCAACTTTCCTTTGATTATGTGAGCTGCTTTATATCCTTCCAGCAAATTCCTTTCCTGATGGTTCTAGCTGCTGCAACCATGGAGTCCTAGGGATACAACCCACTAGAACAGAATGTGAGCTCCATGATACAGGGGCCATGGCAGAGACTGCTAGCGAACCACCCAGGCCCCTTTCTTCTTTGCTAACACATTCTCAGCTTTATTTGGGGTGGAAATATGTGCAGCTGAAAATGCTCGCCCTCCGACTCTGGTTGGCAGTTGGGGCGGCCGTGTGCTCTAGCTCTGGGCAAGTACACAGGCACAAGTCTGCGGGGGTTTCCAGGTTGTCTTCCCTTCCCTGACAACGGCATTGCCTCTCCCTTTTTCTCCTTCTGCTTGTTTGGAATGCAAATATGACTCCTGGTAGTAGAATAGGTGACTTGTGATCATAAAACGACAAATACGAGTATGAAAAGCAGTCCTTTAAGGAAGGTGAGCAGAAAGGTGAAGAGAAACTGGGCCCCTGATGGCCTTGCAGCACATCCCCCCAGCCCTGCCTGCCTCCCTCACGACTTCTTGTTCAGCGAAAATCATGAAACCCTGTTTGATGAGGCCACTGGCATGGAATTTTCCATTATTTAGAGCCACAGGGGTTCTGATATGGGTGCTTTGTCTATTTTATCCAGTGTTTTAATCCCTGCCCCCTAAAGCATTGCCTAAATGTATTTGTTGAATGAATGAATGAATCACTATAAAGAGAATCCTCATTTCTACATATAACCCCTTAATGATCACCATCTCACAGATGGGAAAATACTACAGATATTCATTGAACTTGGTTAGTGGCTGTAACACTTACCCATTCTAATGTATGGACTTTATCCAAATAAGTTGCAGAAGAGAAAATCTGTCTGAAGAAAGAGAACCTGTAGAAAGAAGAGAATAAATCATTAATAATAAAGAGTGAACCAGGAAATATGACACAATGAGATATTTCAGAATTTGAGGATCCACTTTCTTCCTTCATCCCACCAACAAGCCAGTAAGTTGTACATACTAACTTGTGGTTCCTGCTCAATTTAACACATCATGATCTTGTCCTTCAGAGATAAAGAGAGGGCAACCGATCTGCTCTTTGTAAGGCATGAACTCTGAGTTGTTTTCTCGACGATTATGAAAATTCAGGGCAGAATTACTCTCTAGTCTGCTTCTTCTTGCGGTTTGAGGCACGAGGCTGGTTATGGAGCTGTTGTTTCTGAGCTCTGTCGTGACAATCTGCTCCGCGATACTGAGGCTGGGACTCTGCATTCCCCCTGCTCTCTTCACCAGCCGGCTCCCGTTGAGTCCCACCAACAGGAGATGCTAAAGGGCGACTGGAAGATAGGAGGAGGAAAGGGGACTTCATTCTTCCTGGTTATTTGTTGCCACCACCACCCGGGGATGGCCCTTTGTCCTCTCCGCGGCAGTTTGCTCCAGTCCCCAGCATTTTTATCTTCAGCTCTCCCAGAACCAGTCTTGCCATACCCCATCAGAGGTCCTAGTACCAGCCGGGCAGTGCCCCCTTCCTCAGTGTTTGAGTACCAGCTGAGTGCGACACTTCTTCCAACCTCACTGTTTTAAAAACTCCCACCACTTTCCCTTTGTTCTCCTAGCCACTGTGGAGAAGCTGCCTTCTCTTTGTGTTCCTGTTCCAGCTTTTGTTCCTCCAACACCATCCATATGGGTCCTTCTGTCTTATTTTCTCTATTATAGTAATAGAGGTACTTCTCAGTTTTCCTGGATGGACCTTGAGTGACAGGTGTGCTGTGTCTAATGTAGCAGAATGGCGGCTGATATGACCCTGCCTGTTGTGAGCAATCCCCTTCCCTCGGGTCTCTAATCACCTACATGCACCTCTGCTTCCATCTGAAACTCTCCTCTCTCAATATTTGGCTTCCATGTAAGATTTTGGGTTCACGTGCTAAAAAATGTTGGAAAACCACCAAAATGAGCTAATTAGTCCTAATATTGAGAAGTGATTTAAGTACTGAACCTAAGAAAATTGTAGTCCATAAAAACTTTACTTTGAGGAAATTAAAGAATGTTAAATAGTTAATAAGCCATCAAGGCCTGTGAGGTTTTCAAAACCCAAAGCTGTCATCTCCTCAGTGTCGTCCTAGCTGGATTCAATGCATTCAGTTTCCCTTTTGCCAAGTAAAAGTCCTGATCATCCTTTAGGGCCCAGCTCTACTCACATTCCCCTCCAGAGAGGTGTCCCTAACCTCTCAAGCCGGCGCCCCCCCCCCTTTGTAAATTCATATGACACAGAGTCAATTCACTTAATCAAATATACTGCTGTTTTTATTTTTATGTTTTTAAAGATTTTATTTATTTTTATAGAGCGGGGAAGGAAGGAAGAAAGAGAGGGAGAGAAACATCAAGGTGTGCTTGCCTCTTGTCACCCCCTAGTGGGGACCTGACCTACAACCCAGGCCTGTGCCCTCACCTGGAATCAAATTGGTGACCATTTGGTTAGCAGGTCGGCACTCGATCCACTGAGCCACACCAGCCAGGGACAAATATGCTTCTGTTTTTACTGCCTGATGGTCAGAGTCCTTAAGGCAGAGAACAAGGACTATTCATTTGCATGTTGTGTTGGAGGTCATACTTGGTATTTGGTACCAGGCAGCAGGGGAAAGAGCAAAAAATTGGGGATTAGATCTGGATTCATGTGTGAGGTTTAATCTCAGGTAAGCTACTCAGTTCACCAACATTCACGGAGCACCTTCCTGGTGTTCATCAATTCTCTGAGTATCAGTTGCATCATCTGTGAAGTGGAGAGACTATATAATACCCATCTTACAGGTTTTGTTGGGCTTGGATGAGAAAATAGATGTGAAACTGCTTTATGACTGCTCATTGTTATGTCACAGTAAGTGCTCTAAATGCACCTATTGAAGTAAATTTTATAAGGCCAATACTCTCAAGGCAATTACATAAAAAGACTTGAGTGTTTTCTCCTGGTCACTTGATCTCTTTAGGGTTTTATGATATTCTAATTTGGTTGTGTCAATCACAGCAATTGTTAAGGGCTTTAAAATGTTCTAATGAACCTGGCTGTTACTCACTTCATCAGACCTGCAGCCAAATACCCATGATATGGCCCCTCCAAATTATCCATTAGTCTCTGGAACTTTGCCAGGACCCCATTGGGCCAAAGAGCTCAAGTGTGAATTGACCAGACAACCAAGTAGTTACACAGTAAATGCTCTTGAGGGCCTGCATCGGAAAAAACTGAATTGGGCCAATGAGCACCTGGCTCATTGATGCAGAGCATGGGAATAATCATCAAAGTATTGTCCCGTTGATAAAATATTATGACCTTCATTTACAAAAGGTCATGTCTGAAAATATTCTCTTTTCCATTTAAAACATTTTTAATGCAAAACAAAAATAATCTGGTATTGCTTTGTATTGGGGAGCAGCCATCTAAATTACTTCTAGTTTATATTTCTGGAAATCCCTCAGATTGGGAACGGGATGCCTTAGTTTGAGTTCCTTTGAAAGCAGGGCCTGAGACAAGGAGCTGGGTGCAGGCGGTTCACTTGGGAGGTGAATGAGGAAACCAGGGGATTGATTAGGCAGGGTAGAGTAATCTGGGAGCATTGCGGGAAGGGCCATTCTGCTGAGATCACCTGAGCAGTTTACAGAACACCCAGAATTGTCCTCCTAAAAGACAGTGGCTACTGCTCCCCATCAATGGAGGCTATCCCCACTGCACTTGCACTTCCAGGCTATGTGCTCCTGACCAGGTGAGTAAGTAAGCTTCAAGGTGGGGTGCAGAATGCTGAGTGCAGTATTGCATTTGGGATGGGTGGCTGGTGGCTGTAGCTGACATCAGAGGTGGGCAGAAAACACACGAGAAGGACACCAGAGGCATTCACTACATGGAAGTTCTGCTATTAGGGGTATAGATTATCCTGGTTATAAAATATTTCATGTAATTGGTAGTTGGTAGTTGTTTTCAACAATAATATCGTCTAAAATTTATTGAGTGTTCTGTGTACCAGGTTCAGTAGTACGCATTTTAAGAAGACTTCCCCCAGCCTTGGCTCGTATAGTTCAGTGGATTGAGTGTTGGCCTGTGAACCAAAGGGTCACCAGTTTGATTCCCAGTCAGGACACATATCTGGGTTGTGGGCCAGGTCCCCAGTAGGGGGCACGCAAGAGGCAGCGCACGTTGATGTTTCCCTCTTTCTCCCTCCCTTCCACTCTCTCTAAAAGTAAATAAATAAAATCTTAAAAAGATTTCCTCCAGGTAACTGTCATTATTATAGTTATTAAAATAACTACAGTTACATGCAATTAATTCCCAACTAAAATAATTTGGCCATTTTTGTACTTATTTTTACTAGTAATAATAAGTACATATTATGCATACAGTCAAAACAACTTCAGTTTCTGGATTAAAGAGGAGACTGATGCCTTGGTCAGATTTTATCTTAAAACATCCAAATATTATCCCAGTTGTGGTGTTTCAGTGGTAGTAGGGAAGACAGGGTACAGTTATGTTCAGCAAACCATATTCTGTTGTGACTGACTTTTACAGATGGGACATGCATTGTGTTAGAGAAAAGTCAAGAATTTTTGCTCTGGCTCCACCTTTCTAATTTTTTTAACCTTAAACTAAAAAAAAAAAAAAAGACAAAAAATGTTCTTTGCAATATTATATATTTTTAATTTGCCAGTAGGAAGTGTATTAGATCCAATCATTTTGAACATTTTCCACTTGGCTCTTAACTATCAGATTTCTCAGAGGAAAGTGTTGAAGGGTCTTCTACCCTGAGGACCATGCCTCGAAGAAAGAGCCAATCAGATCAGACCCCTCCCATTCAACATTGGCAGCAAGGGAAATGGCAGGCTGCGGTGCAGCTTTAGGTGAGTTGTGCTGTGGAGTGGGCGCCACGGGTATCCAGGCCTGCCTTAGGCCTGCTAGCTGCCTTTCAGAAAGCTCCACAGGTAAACACCAAAGGCAGAGAGCAGCTAGAGGAGTGATAGCAGTGCTCAAACAATTGTGATTACACACACATAAATGTGTACATCTCTTCTTGCGGCCTCCCCAGTTTGATGCATGACTCACGGCCACAGACACCAGAACGAGTGTGACCACATAGCTGATTTGTGATGTTAGTGGCAGGAGCACTGAGCGAAGAGGCAGGAGATCTGCTTTTCCATTCCTGGCTCAGCAGGTAACGAGCTAGCTGCCGCTGTTTTAGCAAGTGCCTTCCCTTTTTTTGGCTACAACTTCCCCACAGGTAAATACTGAGGCTAGAGTGGCTGAGTGGTAAGCTCCCTTCTAACGTCACATTCCCTGGTTTATTGTGTACAGTTGAGTTTTTTTTCTTCTTGGGGATATAGTTAGTCATGGAATGGAGTAGAGACAGAAATCCCCTCATCGTAATGAATTCAAAGCCAAATAGAAATGTGTTTGATAGTAGATTAGTACATGCTTTTGCTTCACTTTGATTATTTTTCAAATATGTGTATTTGTTTTTAAATTATGTTTACTTAAAATATGCTCTGTGCTCGTTTTTAAAATTCCACTGTGACTTTCTACTGCTCATTTTATTTTTTTTCTTGAGATTCTAGTAAAATCCCGAAATGGAATGAATATTGATTCATGTCTGCCTCTTTTCCAGAGTTCAGAGGTGGCTTCCTTGTGTATAGGTGGGGCTGGTGCTAAGGGAACGGGCAGTGTCACCTGTGGAGCCTTCTTCTGGCTGCTGGTACTTGAGGATTTTCTGCTCCTTCCACCTGGTGATTTCCCCCAGGTGTGAATACTATTTACTTTTTATTTTTTAACTCCAAGCTCTTCAATTCTGAACTCTTTCTAGTTGCTGTTTTTTAGAAACATAACTTCTAAACCCATCCACTGCACTGTGGGGATCCAGCTCTTTGTTAAAGGCAGTTCTAAACCTTCTGTCCAGTTCAGGTGCGTCTCAGTACAGTGGTCCAAGAGGGGGAGGGGTCTTCTCTTTCTCTCCTCATCTGGTTTTTAAGCAGGTAATTTTAGATGTTATTAAAATTAAACAAATATGTTTGAAAATGAGTGAGCTCTTTAACAAAGTGCAAAATACAGCCTAACAAATGAGAGGCAACATCCTGGCGTGTTTCCTTCACAGCAAAAGAATGGGAAACCATGTAAATGTCCAAAAGTAAAGATTTGATTAAACAAACGATGGTGCATTTGTATATTGAATTATTCCTGTGCTTTCAAAAATGTCAAAGGTTATTCCATGATGTGAAAAACTGTTCTGATTATATTGTTAAATGCCAAAAGCAAGTCATATGACAGAATTTACAATGTAAGTATTGTTTTAAAAATGTTAAGATTGTGTGCAATGCACATGAAAAAAGGCTGAAAGGTATAGAAACATTCACAGAGACTATGGGTTG
>VMDR010007071.1:0-42187 GCA_007922815.1 Macrotus californicus | reverse complement strand
GAAATAGCATTATGTCTGCTATTACAACTATTTAGTATTCTTTTTTCTTCCATGTTAGCATAAAATTTCCTTTAAGAAAAGGGTCCTATCTCCCTCAAACACCAACATGGAACATAGAAGGTATTCAGTGAAAATGCATTTACTTAGTAGATTAATGAGTGGCTATATCTTTGCATTTTTAAGCATATCTGCAGTTCAGTGTCCTGAAAAATAAGCATAATATCTGCCCTGTGTATTGCTGCCTGCTTTTTGGAAGAGAAGCTATCAGGCATGACTAGGTTCATGTGAGGGCTTCCTTTCATATCACAGAATCATGTGTTTGCATTCCATAATGTTATTGTGTTTATCATTCTGCTTTTTTGTAAGGACTTTCTTGTATTCATATAAATGTTGGATTGGAATAATTTAATTTAAAAAGTTTCCTGACAAGGAATTCTGTTTTGGGTGTTACCCTGCATCCTTCATGATTTGCCCTAAATCTGTGAGCTCATAGATTAATTCCTAAGGAAAATCCTCCTGGTTCTCTGGATAAAGTGAAGCCTTGGGCACAGTCTGATCATTTGTGCCTTAAAGCATGTTTGCTAGAAAGCATAATCTTACAAGAAGTGAGTTGAACTCACTGTATTCTTAGGTGTTGAATGAGGATTCTTGCAATCAAGATTATAAAATGAAATAAAGCATATTTTTGGCAGAATAGCAAATATATCATTCTTTTAAATTACTGTAGCAACAGGCCATTGCTAACATCTTCTTGGTACAAATTTTTCATCATGATCCTTTACACTGATTCATTCAATCCCTCATTCATTTATTCGTTCCTTCATGCTTTCATTGATGAAAAAAACCTTCACTAACTGTGCACCAGGCACAAGTGTTAGAGTAATGAGTAAGACACCCTGTCTGTTGGGAGCACATGGCCTCATGGTGAGGACCATCCCAGGGACATGATAAGGACTCTGTTAGGAGAAAACCCAAGTGAGCAGGAGCGAGACTCAGCTCAGCTCAGCGTGGGAGAGTCAGGGATAACTTCCTGAAGAAGTGAGGCCTGGCCTTGATTATTATTAAAACAGGAATTTTGAATGAAATGCTAGTGGTTATTCTCAGAATGGTAGCTACCCCCTTGTCTATGGTGAGCATTTGTGAATAATGTTGTTTTGCACAGAGTCTTGCATGGAAAAAGCCTAAGTTGGTGTGTTCTGCATAGGATGGTATCACGGACTCCCGCATGAATTCTCAGGGAATGTTACAGAGGAGTGGTTGGTTCTCCACATGGCTACATATGAGACTCATCTAGGGAGGTTAAAGTGTCCAGGCTGATTAAGGGCAGGGGTGGCATTTTTAGAAGTTACGCCACATAAATCTGATGTGCACTGATATTTTCAAACCATGGTTACTGATGGAACTGTGGAATGGCCCTGCTGTAGGGCCCTTAGAAGTCACTCAATGTCATTTGCATTTCATAGATCAGGAAACAGACTTGGGTTGTAGTTCATGTTCCTTGGAAGGCATTTCTTATGGATTGAATGGTGCCCTCCCCAAATCTGTATGTTGAAATTCTACCCCTCAGAACGTGAGCTTCTTTGGAAATGGAGTCATGGTGGGAATAATTAGTTAAAATTAAGTCAGACTGGAGTACAGTGGCCCCTGATCCAATAGGACCAGTGTTCTTTTAAAAAGGGGATATTTGAACAGTTATGCACACAGGGCAAAGGCCATGTGAAGGCTGAAGTCATGCTGTTGCAAGCCGATGCAGCTGGTGCATGTGGAATTAATGTGCATGTTTGTGTCTGTATGCATACATTGTGGAAGGAAGCTGGGAATCATCGTGACTGCATCAGAGCTGAAAACTCAGGCCCTGAAAAGGGGTGAGGTTTTCTAACAGCCACACACAGGATGGGTGGTATTGCTGACTGCAGCCTCAGTCTGGGATGCTCAGTCTGGTGCATCTTCACCTCCAGCAGTTCAAGCTTTGTATCTACTGAGCTGCAGGGGCTTGAACAAGTCTTTCAACAACCCTGAGCCTTGTGTCCTCATCTGAAAAGGGAAGATGTGTTATTTAGGTGGCAAGATTAATTCCTGTAAAAATATAGACAAAGTTCCAGCTCTGTTGTTGTCACCCAGAAAACATTCAGCATCTAGGTGGGTTTCTTTAAGAGTGCTATGAGAACAGACAAGGGTGATATTCCAGAAGCGGGGAAGCTGGAAGCAGATACAGAGTTTATGCAGCATAACATTACGAATCATTTGTTTCTCTAAGTAGTCTGTCGGTTGAAGTGTTTGCTTATCAGCTGCTGAAATTATGAATAACCCATGTTGCATCAGCAGAAAGGGGGGAAACAGAACAAAGCAAATGCTCAACAAATTTCAAGCCAGCCAATCTAACCATTCAAGCTGGTTGATTTTTCATTTTAACATATATTCTTTCTCTTTTATCTCATAAAAATGTAAACAGAGGTATTCTCTTCTTTCTCTCTCAAATACTTCTGGAACTAGAATATTTGAAGATGGAGGAAAAAAGAGGGTGGGCAGGTTAACTTGGAGGTCAGCCTGTGTTCTAGGGAAGAAAGATGTCAGGGCAGGCCCAGGAAGGGGAAACTGAGATACAGAAGAGGCCAGGCTTACAAGTGGTCCCTGAGCAACGGATTAGGTCTTGCCCCGAGTGAAGAGAAGCGGATGAGGCCTCTCCATCTGCATAGGAGTCTCTGTGACAGAATGTCGGAGTTCGCAGGGGCCTAGAGCACATCTTGAGCAACAACTTCCTTGCATAGATGGGAGTCAGAGAAAAATGAGGGAGAGGATGCTTATTGCTCCATAATCCCCGGATAAACCCTTCTCACACGTCTCATTCAGGTGGTTGTTTTTTAAGCAAAGCTTCTTTTTTTCTAGATTTTATTTTTTAATTACAGTTTACATTCAATATTATTTTGTAT
This sequence comes from Macrotus californicus, assembly GCA_007922815.1. NCBI lineage: Eukaryota > Metazoa > Chordata > Mammalia > Chiroptera > Phyllostomidae > Macrotus > Macrotus californicus. The sequence continues at coordinate 39,257 of VMDR010007071.1, read as the reverse complement.
TAGTTTCAGGTGTACAGCGTAGACAATCATACACTTTACAAAGTGTTCCCCTGACACTCCCAGTACCCACCTGGCACCACACATGGTTATTACAATGTTTTAGACTATATTCCCTGCGCTGTACTTTACATCCCTGTGACCGTTCTGTAACTACCAATCTGTACTTCTCAATCCCTTCACCTTTTCACTCAGTCCGCCAGCCCCCTCCCGTGTCAACCATCAGTCATTTCTCTGTATCTGCGAGTCTGTTTCTATTTTGCTTGTTTGTTTGTTTTGCCCTTTAGATTCTACATTAAGTGAAATCATGATATTTGTCCTTCTCGGGCTGACTTATTTCACTTAGCGTAATTCCCTCTAGGTCCATCCACGCTGTCACAATGGGAAGATTCCATTTTTCACCCCTATTTTATAGTGCTGGATACCAGGCTTGTGATCACTGATGGGAAGTGGCTGCACCCACCTGTGGGCCCTGAGGGTCCTGGCAGCACCAACCTTCTCACCTAAGCCCTGGCCACATGTGAAGGAATCTTCTTCTTAAGCCGTGAGTGTTAATTTTCCTCTCTATGGGTTGATGGAAGTAAAAATAACAACTCAACCACTTGCCACTTAACAGAAAGGAGATTAATCACTTAAACAGAAAAAGACACTTGATTCCAAATGTGTTAACCTGATCGATGCCCTCCCCGATCCTCCCCCCACCTCATACACAAGTCTTAACTCCTGCAACTCTGAATGTTACTTTTATGGCACAAGGGATGGTATAAAAGTGACTCTTGTGGATATTGGGATGGGATTATCTGGGCAGGCCCTAAATTTCATCACAATGTCCCTATAAGGAGGCAGAGAGAACTTTGACTACAAAAGAATAATGCAATATGAGGACCGAAACAAGATGCTCTACTGCTGACTTCACTGATGTAGTCGCTGCCTGCCAACTAATGTCAGGAATGCAGCTCCAGAGACTGAAGAGGCAGGGACAGATTTTCCCCAGGAGCCTCCAGAGGGAGCTGGGCCCTGCAGACTCTGATGTTGGCCCAGTGAAACTGACTGCAGACTTCTGATCCCGATAATGGTAAGAGAATAAACACTGCTTCGTTTTAAACCACCATGCTTGTGATAATTTGTTAGAGCAACTGCAGGAAACAAACACACCAGAGGACTGCTATTCACATCAGCACAGATGCAATCTTGGGGCAGGGTGGCCTTGAGTGACTGAGGTCTCATGGAACATGCCTACTTCTTGTCATAAGCACAGAGTCAGTGCTAATGTTCAGTGTGTGACATCTGGGCCAGGTGCAGAGAATCGCGGAACAGAAAGCGATCACTCTGGGGTCCCTGGCTGTGGTTTTCACTGGTTAATCTGAACATGGGTGCCATTGCCCTCTAATTGCTAGCAAGCTGTCTAAGGGCAGTGACACCCCTATTGTCTGGGTTTGGGTAGCAGGGCAATTTGGGAGAGCCCGACATTTTCAAGGTTGGTTGACATCACAGCAGACAAGGAGTGAAGGAGTTAAGATTTAAAGCATCGCCCAGTGAAAGAGGAGTATAGGGGACAGTTTCTCCCTGTTCCTTATCTTTCACAGTGGAAATTCCCATTAGCTCTTGCCTAGTTAGAGATGAACTTAAAAGGGTCAAGGGCAGGAAGGAAGAGCCAGCCAGGCATTCTGATGTGCTTGTGCATGCCAGATGCTGGAAACATGTCCTGCAGATTTGCACAATGCCAGAGATGGTATTTGAACCCTGAGTTACCTAATCCCTAGTTTTTTGCCTCCTCTGCCATTCCACATGGCTTCCTACAGAAAGGGACACATGCAGAGTTACAGCTGGAGCTCAAGTTTCCCACATCTGAGTCCAGTGCTCTTCCCACCTCCCTGGGCAGCTTTCTTTTATAAAAAGGAAACCTTTTTAGCATCATGTCCTGCTTATCTGCATCCAGTATATGATTTTTGTTCCATCTAGCAGAGATCCCCATTTATATCCCTATTGGGCAAAGAATTAAGTGTGTTAAAAGCAAAATATTGAAAACTTTGCAAAGAGAAGGTATAGATTTTTAAAGAATTCTGAGGTAGAAAATGATGGGATAATCTATTGACTGCTCCTTTGAGCGGTGTACTTGATATCCATCTTCTCGTTAATCTGTGCAGGGCTTTGAGGTTAGGTTTCATTATCTTCACTTGCCATTAAGGAAAACTGAGGTGTAGAGGGGTGAGGCAACTGTCAGAAGCTGCCCCTCAGTTAGTCAGTGGTTCTCAGTGAGTATGCGTGCTTGGGGACTTGTTCAAACAGACAGATGGGCCTGAAGGAGCCTCTCTATGAGATTTCCATGAGAAGGGGTTTCCCCATGGTGGGGAGGAGTAAGTGCTATGAGAATGCTGAGCATTGAGGATGGTGCCTCGAGTTTGTGACTCTGTTTCCACTCAGTCCCTAGGAGACAGCTGCCCTGTTTCAACAGCAGCTCCTGAGAGTATTCCCCAGTCCTCTGCAGACACCAGCGTCTACCGGGGTCACTGAGGTGCTTTGCAATGGAACCGTGATACCGCTGTTTTATAAACTGGCACCAGGACTCCCCAAACCCTTGGAGATTTTGAATTTGTGTTTTGTTTCTTATTTCTATCTGGAAACAAGGAAAGGTTCACTGGATTTCTCTTACTGCCTTATGCACAATTAGAATCTGTTATGGGAAAACAATTATTTTTTGTCCTTATAACTGTACCTGATGTATTGCATGAAAAGACCTCATATATCAGAAGACACCTGACCCTGCTCCTTCTCCTTCACACAGTTCTCCCTCTCGGTAGGGAAAGCTTTGGGATGCTGGAAAGGGCCGGGGACTGGGAAGCATTAGACCCAGGATTTATTTTTCGTTTAGCTTCTATTTTGGAGCCTCTAGATTTCCATCTTCTCATCTATAATAATAATGACAATAACATGCTACCTCTTATTGAGTGATAATAACAACGGCCTTTTCCCGAGAGACAGTAGAATTTAGTGCCCATGGGCACAGACTCTGGAGCCTGACTACTTGGCTTAGAACACTGGTTCCTCATTTGTGAGCTTGTGACCTTGGGTGAGTCACTCAACTTCTCTGGGCCTTTGTCTCCTTATTTAAAGAGGGAGCATACATTTCTTAGTCAATTGAGTTAGTGTTTATGATGTATTTGGAATAGCACCTGGCACATACACAAAGTAGTGTTATTTTAGAGTCTGTTAAAAAATAAATTGAATAAAGTACTAGATCCTTTATAACTACCACGATTACTATAGTGGTAATTAGACTCTACTATGTAATTACTGATAACATGCTAGGCTTAGCTCTTTATGTGTTCTGTCCTTTAATGCTAACAACAAAACTGCAAAGAAATTATAATTATACCAAATTTTGTACTTGAGGAAACAGATTCAGAGAGGTTAACCAAGTTTTTTTTAGCATCACACAATTAGTAAATGAAGAATCCAAAATTATTTCAACTTTCTTATGTCAAGCCTTTGCCAGATCTAAAGCTCTCGATTTAATTATTATCAAAGGAGCCCAGCTAGTTGCAGATTTAACTCATCAGACTCAATGGGACTCGATTGCTTGGCTAAGTCCTTGATTTGCATGGACCCTTGAACAAATGGCCCAATTTTTCCACCCCTTAGGTATCTCAGATAGGATGGAGAGGATGCTAACCTACCATACAAGGGGTAGCATGAACATCTGTTCATTTTAGCCTGTGCTGTATCTGTTTTCCTGGTTCTGGGAATAGTAGCTTAATTTTCCTTTGGGGAACCTCTCCATTCCTGGCCCTCAGTCTGTATGACTCAGATAAAATGGACTCCACCCATCTGGCTCTGGTCTGGGGCCTTTAACCAACCCCTGATCAATCAGAGTATGACATCCCTTCAGCCAGAGGGATTGCTTCAGAATGAGCACATGCATATTAAGCCCCTGTTTGTATAAACAATTTCATTTTAAAATGTATTACAAATGAATGGGCTCATGTAGATACAGTGACATTGATGGAAATTTAGAATGATAACTAGAGAACTGGTACTGATATATTTGTTATTATCTAATCAGTGCACATGAAGATTCTTTAAAAATTCCAGGTACCATCTATCTATTCTGGGCCAGAACTATCTCTTTACATTCTTCTTTGTCAAGAGTGCCATTCCAGACTAACTTCATATCTTCTAACCATGAGAAAAAGATGGCAATGCAGCTATAACAATGTCATGATTCTCTAGAATCTGCTTGTATTGAAACAAAATAGAATGTCTTATCTCTGCGGTTTCCTTACTCCATTTATTTAAGGCTGACCCCGTCAGGGCTCACGACGCTGCATTGCCATCTATTGCTCTGTTTCTGAACACTGTCTCTTTGTCACCCCCTCAAAGGTACTTTGTTGACAATGATCACCAATGCAAATCTCACCCAGGGCATGCCGAAAAATGCGATTGGGAAATAGACCATTCTCCTGGTCATGCTAAATTGGCTGTTTGGAATTTTATAATATAAGTGGAGGATGATGCATCTTCTGGCCATGTCTTCTCTTGAACTCACAATCACTGCATTCCAAGAGCATGATCTCTTTCAGTATTGATCGTACCCTTGCTTACCACAGACTGCCACCAGTAAAAGGACAGGTGAGGACAGTGGACAGAGCAAGAGCAGCCCCATTTATTCAGAGAATGATTGTTCCTCATCCTGCCTGGCTTGGGAAATTAACCAGGGCCAGTCTGGAGAGCGTGATGTTACCACATCGATCAGAGGCAAGAAAGAACATTGACTGAAGGGCCAGCTGGCATGGTGGAGCAATAGTTTGGAAGCCTTCTGGGGAAATGGGCATGTCCATCCACAGAGGACTGCCTGGCACATGGTGTGGAGCCTGGGGTGGTGGCAGGGGGAGGGATACTGCCCTGAACATCAGAGTCAGGGGGTCAGGGAGCACAGCAGTTAGGAAAGAGGGTAAGTGTTGTTTGCTGCCACTGGAGCAGAAACACATTTCAGAGGGCTAAGATTCTGATGGTGGGTGACATTTGAATCTCTAATTCCTGATCTTCCTTTGGATCTGAGTTATTATTTCTGCAGAACCAGAGCACTGTCATTCAAATGAGTTTGGCCTTTTCTATTGATTATTTTAAGCAAGTGATAAATTTCCCTCAAATTACTAATAGAAGGATATGGTGAGTGAGCTCCTGGCTGGAATGAGCCCACAGGCTCACGGTGGGCTGGCTTGCTATACCGGTGGACATGAGAAGCATGAATGGGCACATGGGAGTTAAGATTTCCAAACAATAGACTTTTTTTAGGAGAAAAAATACAATCTTGGTTTAGTGGTGATGGGGAGGTTTGGAGATGTTTTCCTTTGAAATGAAAAGCAGGGCCTGATTACGAAGACAGGGTAGATAGACATCCTCTTCGACCTTCATGATGGCAGATGCCCAGTGACGTGTGTGGTGTGTGTTTGTGTGTGAATACAATATAAGCATTTGAGACATACCCTGTGACCTGTGTAACAAATAAAACTGACATGTCACTCATGTGCTCAAAAGTCTGACTTTGGTCCTATACAAAAAAATGCAGGAAAAATACCTTTGGGGGCCTAGTTTGTATGAGGAGGGATGGTAGGAGTGGGGAGGCATCCGTGCTGGTAGGAAACTGGGAGTAGGGAAGGAACTACCAAAAAGGGGAAGGGGAATCTAGACTATAATATTGTGATAAGTTTACACAGTGACAAATTATTACTAGAATTAGTGGGGTGCTCACATTGTAAGGTATAGAAATGTCAAATCACTACATTGTACACCTGAAACTAATATAACCAATATAAAATAGTATACTGACTACCCTTAAACATAAAACAGACAAACTCCCACACATCCAGGGCTGTGCTCAGTGGTGCAGGGGACTCAGATTCAAAACAAGATTTTGAGCCTTTGAGCATCAGGGAGACCTGGAGGGCGCAGCAAAGACCCATGGAACATTTTGGGAACAAGACTCTAAGCACTGAGCCCCAGGAAAATGGACACATAAGCATTCAGAGAAAGGACACAGCTCTTGAGAAAGAAGAGGTGCTTCCTGGAAGAAGTCAGGAGGAGACTGAACCTTGAGCTTGCTTTAGGCAACACTGTGAGCATTTACCTATCAGCAAAATTAAATGGGCAGGAGAAAAAGAACATTTTTCAAAATGACTTTTCCTCTGCCCAATTACAGGCCACATGATGCCACCCTTTGGTTGAAACTGGGATTGTGAATATTCTCCAAGAAGAGCGAGAAAGCAGAGGGGATTTGGGCAGCAAAGGAGAATAAGAGAACACACACTGCTAAAGATGGAATGTGCACCAGCCCGATACTGGTATTTTCATTGGGAATAAAGGAAAACATCTCTGCTTGCCCACATCTCCTATGAGGATTTAAAGACCTGTTTTTCTGCACACAGTTTTTTCACCCATGGATCAGGGATAGAATGCTAATTGTTAGGGAAGTTTCGGAAGAACGTGGTAATTTTGTTATCTTAGCAAATTCTTCAGGGTAAATTTATTTCCTTTATCTCCCCAGTCTTTCAATAACAACCTGCCTGATTACACAAAAGGGTTGAACTGAATAGTATTGATTGCAGATTGATTGGTTTTAGAATATTTCTTGCAAGATTTGAGGATGGCTTTCATTTTTAGATATTGACATGCAGGCTACTTGAGAACCATGAGACAATTCTTGGCTGTGGTAGAAAGTTCAAAATGTGACACCTTTAAGAGGGTTTTGTGTGCTTTTACATATGCACATGTGTGTTAAACACAAAGACCAACATTCAAAATCTTCTTCTTATTATTAGCAGAGTTTTCCACATTCCCAATGTAGCTCTTACACAGTACCCCTGTAGTGTACCCATATAAGCATACTGAAAATCTAGTTATAAACACACATTTCTAATCCTCATTCAGAAAAGACTACTGAAGTGCAATTAATCTCTCCATACCCAAGTTGTTCATTTTCCCTCGTTGCTTGCGCTCTGAACCTGTTCAACCACATCAGAGGCTGGCAGCTACATAGAAACTGAAGCATAGATTTTTAGTGTTTGGAGATACTGAACACATATTTTTCAATCTCCTGAAGAACTGAGTGATTGAAATTCTGACCTAGTGTGGCACATGGGCATAATACATGCTGAAATTTGCATGTGAGGTTATCTCATAAATTATTCTGTTGGAGAATAAGCTGAAAAAATACCCAGAGATGTATTTCAAACCCAGTAAGTGGTGTTTGTACTCAAAGGGGGCAAACATACCAGAGAAGTGAAGCAACACTAGAAGTTGACCAGGATTTGCAAAGGTACCTAGGTTTGGACACACACCTAGGCTCTCCTTGGTGTCTTCATGCTACTCCTCTCTTTCTCCTTATAAGCAACTATGAGCATATGAATATTGTGGACTTCATTGTTTTTCTTAGTTTGGCATTTTATTGGAAAACAGACCTTGAAGAATGTTTTGTTTGAACATTAAACTCAGCATAAAGGGGTTTTCCCTCATCCACCCCTAAATGGTTCAATGATATTGCCTGGTATTTCTGTATCTTCTTATACTTAAATATTTCTTCAATGACACAGGTATTTTAGGGAAAAAAAATGACCTTTTTACAGGTAGGGATGGATGGAGCTCTGGAGTCATGGCTTCCACAGAGGTGATGCCTGAAGCAGTCGGAGACACCAATTCTCTCGACAACAGCTTCAGAAATAATAAATAAAATAGTTCCTTCCCTGCAGAGTTTCTGTGAGATTAAAGATCATGTTTGTAAAATGCTAGGCAGAAGGAGATAATGGAAGTTTAAAAAATCCCTCTAATCCGAACTTGAGAAAATATTAACTCAGTTTATTTAATTTGTGTTCAGTAAACATTGCTGAGAGACAGCCTCAGAACTCTGTCCGTATCTCAGAACATTTGTCATTTCCCTTTTTATTGTAGTTATTTGGGTCTTTGCCTCATCAGTGACTCAAACTGCGAGCCTCCTACAGGCAAAGCCCATGACTTCATTATCTTAGTATCCTGTACATCGTGGCTTCCTGGAGTCCTAATGTGTCACCTGCAAAACACTGGTCCCAAAGTATGCTCCTCGGGAAAAATATGTTCCATGAGCTAATAAGTTTGCGGAATGTTGCATACATGCTATGCCCTCTCTAAGAACTTGTCAACTTGTTTTAACTCATTGAATGTGCTGAAAAGCCCTGAAATAAAGAAGCCCTAACTGTTTAACTCAGTGTTTCTCAAACTTACTAGACCATGTAGGACCACCTATGCTTCTGAATAACATCTATGAGCTTCGAGAGTGACACTTCTCTTAAAGGCGGCTAGTGCGGTGTTTGCAAAAGAGGCAGACAGTAAATGTGGATAGCATTGTGTTTTATGTATTGACATTGTATTTCATACATAAAATTTTAGATTTAACAGCTATATAATTTTGTTCATGTTAAACAAGTCTGATATTTCTCATTAGTTTGGGAGTGCCTAAGTTTCTGGAAGAAACATTGAGCACCATATGCTAAATGTGCCAACTGAAAGTCAAATTTTAATTGAAACGATAACAACAATTGTAAAGACAATAGCAACTTCTGTTTTTTTGAAATGAATTGTGTTGGATGAAGCTAACTTTGAAAGGTGAGATTCCATTCGGTGCCACTTAAAACTATTAAAGTTAAAACATCTAGCCCTCAGCTTGTGAAAGTTAGAGTAGCATCTTTTCTGATGGTTCCTTCTCTTGGGGGAACAATAACAGATGGAGGTATTCCCATAACTGAGTGATCCAAAAAGCAGGAACGTAGCATGAAAGCATGAACACTTAAAAAAACAAACAAACTCAGCTATGATAAAAGTCTTTCCTAAAAGTTTTACACACTTCTCATCCTTATTAGTGATTTACAGAGAATATAATTGGACCTTCTCTGGACTTAGGAGCAATGTCCTATTAGCATTCTCACCAAAATACAAGTATTTTTGTTTTCAAGAATCTGCAATGAGATGCTTAGAGCTTTTTGCTTCCTACTCTAAATGCTCCTACACTGCAGTGCTGTTACTTATGTGTTATCAGCATCTCAGACTGCTGCCAGTGTGGCCTTTCCAGAAGCTCTCCCCTCCTTGACATCCTTGTCCCACCAACGGGACCCATCCCCAGTGACTTTTAATCTGAAGACAGTGGAGACGTCAGACAAACAGTTTGTTAAATCAGGAGCTGTTTTTCAGCAAACATTTACAAATAAACAAGTTTATGTGAGAATCTATATAATGGTTTTATATCAATTACTATTAATTTGTGTTAACACGCTAACTTAAGGTAGCACTAACACGTTATTTTCTGATAGGTTTAGGGTTCTATAAAACTTTCATAGCTTCATGATAACTATTTTCTCACCTCTACTTCATGTACTTTTGACTCTATTCAGCCAATAAACAGTTAATTAGTGTTGGCTTGTGTCAGGCCTAGGGACAAACGCTGGGTGTTGGTGCTTTCTGAGAAGGACTGATAGCATGTCTCTCTTCTCCAGCAAAATTTTAACCGACTGTAATTAGGAATCAGGGGTCAAAAGAACAGATTAGTTGTTGGGAAATGTAGATTGGAAGGCAGAGCTTCTATCTGCAACCCTAATCTGGCTGCTGCCTCAGCCCCTCCCCAACTGAACTTAACCTCTCAGCACAGACAGAACATCTAGGAACTGTAGCTCCCCCCCCATAAGAGGTTACTTTTACCAGTTTATGTGATGTTAGGCTAACATGATCATAGTTACCAATTATTGGGCAGCTGCAGTGGGCCCAACATGGTGCTCAGCCTTGCATACATCATACCTAATTCTCATGGCCCAGGGTGGCATCTTTATAGGGGAAGGAATAGAGGCTGAAAGAGAAATTACTTACCACGCTCTGCCAGTTAGTCAAAGGTGGAGTTGGAGTGTAAGTGAGACTTTACAGGGCTCCAACCCGTATGCCCCTCTTACCCTCTGGGAGTGATCTATGGTCCAAACCCTGCAGTTGCCCCATTGCTGTCCCCTTTGCAAAGACTACACTCACCCCCATGATGCCATTGCCCCCCTTTTATTCTTCAGAAGTTGTCTTGTGCACACTCAGTCCTTCCATTGACTAGATGTGGCCACGCGATTCCAGTTGCTGTTTTTATAAAGACCCATGTCATTTAGCAGAGTCTCTCTCAGTGCACATTTAACTGTTCAGAGACCACTGACCTTCACTGTGTGATGGTGCCATAAGAAAAGATTGGATTGGTTGAAGAAAATAACATCAACACAACCACTAAATAAATAGAGCACTGTACCAATTGTGCATGAAAGGCAAGAGACAGGAATGATCTTCACTGAGGGCTTCAGGGCGCAGGAGTAGAGAAAGGTAGCAAGAAGTAATTCTTTCCTAGGAGAGACATACCTTGGATAGTTATTGTGATTCCCTGAGTACTGTGATTCCCTTGTGGGGGTGACTTTCTCATTTCTGTAGCTACTATTGCTATCTTTTGATTTTCTCTTTCTCTCTGCTTTTTGAATGGGAAAACGACAGCTTGCTCCAGATGCCTCTGAATTTATGCCCAAATCTTGGTTAGCACTCCCTCTAGTGGCAGCTGTATGACTCTCCCATAATTATCCTTTGTTAATGAGACCTGGTCAAAATCATAGAAGAGTTTATTCCCGTACTGTTAACATAGTCTTTGTTTTACACTTTTAATGTCCAAGAAAACAGCTTGAAGTTTATATAACATGATTTACTTTCCAGTTATTTCAATTTTTACAATTATTAGAAGAACTCTCCTTTGGATATATTAAATGTATATGCTATGCATAAAACACTTCCTTGGGTTAAACTCTCAGTAGTTGGAATTTGGAGGACAGAGTACTCCATCTGTTATGGTCAGGATTGTGTTCCCCAGAATTCATATATTGAAGTCCCAACCTTTCTGTACCTTAGAATGTAACGATATTTAGAGATAATCTTTGAAGAGGTGATTAGTTAAAATAAGGTCATTAGAGAGGGCCCTAATCCAATACCACAGGTGTCCCAGCAGGGAGATGGCCACCTGCAAGCCAAGGAGAGAAGCCTCTGGAGAAACCAAACCTGCTGACACCTTGACATTGGATGTCCAGCCTCCAGAAATGAAAAAATAAATCTCTGTCATTTATGCCATCAAGTCTGTGATATTTTGCTATGGTGGGCTTAGAAAACCGATACACAATCTCTTTCATCAGATATCAACTCATGAATTCTAACTTGTCTCTTTATATTAAGTCAAAGTCTTCTTAAAAGGGTTTCTGAAGGATCACAACACAGTATCACTAACATTGGATCTTGGTTGTGGTATATAATTCTTTTTATGCTTTTTTGAATTTGATTTGCTAACACTTTACTGAAAAGTTTTGCATCTTTGTTCATAAGAGATATTAATTTGTAGTTTTCTTGTAATTTCTTTGTGTTGGTATTAGGGTAATACTGTTTCATAGAATTAATTAGGAAGTATTCCCTCTGCTTCTAGCATCTCAAAAATATTTTAAATAGTTAGCATGATATCTTACTTAAATGTTTGGTAGCATTCACCAGTGAACCCACCTGGGCCTGGCACTTTCTAATTTGGAAAGCTATCAATTTTTTTAAAAGATTTTATTTATTTATTTTTAGAGAGAGGAGAAAGGAGGGAGAAAGAGAGGGAGAGAAACATCAATGTGTGGTTGCCTCTTGTGTGCCCCCTACTGGAGATGTGCCCTGCAACCCAAGCCTGTGCCCAGACTGGGAATCAAACCTGTGACCCTTCGGTTCTCAGGTTGGCACTCAATCCACTGAGCCACACCAGCCAGGGTAGAAGGTTATCACCTTTGATTCAATTTCTTTATTATCCATAGGACTATTCAGATCATCAATTTCTTCTGAGTTTTGGCAGATTATGTCTTTCAAAGAATAGGTTCATTTTATCTAGGTTACTAAATTTGTGGGCATACAGTTGTTCAAAGATTAGGTTTTTATAGAGATTAAGATAATCAAAGTATGGCCTTACCTGAAGAAGAGGAGAGGAGAGATAGCCCGGTTTGGTGTGGCAGCCTGGACTTGGTGAGCACTCACTAAATGATAGGTAAATCAGTAGGTGTAGAGGGAGTTCTCAATGCAGATATATTCCTAGTCAGCTGTTGGTATTCTTGTTTGCCTACATAAGTGTTATATATTTCTAGTTTTGTTTATTTTATTTTATTTTTATTGAATTTGTTGGGATGGCATTGCTTAATAAAATTATATAGGTTTCAGGAGTACCTGGCAACATTTTTCTTTCTGTTTCCTTTCCTTGCTTCAAAATTCAGAAGACTGCCCATTCGAAGACCCAACAGATACACAATTCTGTGTTAGTAGTTTTTCTACCATAAATTTATATCTGATTATTTACTTCAGTTGGAGTTAATTTTAGTGTGTGGCAAGAGAAATCATATTTATTGAGTAGAAAAACTAAATGTTCCTTCATTATTGTCACAAATATTGTGAGAGAAATCAAAATTTTTTGTCATGTTAGCAAAGTTCTATGAGACAATATGTTGTCTTCTTGTTATTAAAACTTCAAGTTATTTATGTAAGCTTTTTATGGCCATCTGCTATTAACTGAACTGTGCCCCCCCCCCAAATTTATTTCTTGAAGCCCCAACTCCTAATGTGATGGCATTTGGAGATGAGGCCTTTGGGAAGTTAGGGTTAGATGAGTTATTTAGGTTGGACTCCCCATGATGGGATTAATGCCCTTATAAGAAGAGACACCAGAGAGCTTACTGTCCTCTCTGCCACAGGAGGATACAGCAAGAAGTCCTCCTGTGGCAGTATGAGAAATCTCACTAGAACCAACCCTGCTGGCAGCGTGATCTCAGAGTTCCAGCCTATAGGACTCTGAGAATATAAATCTCTGTCGCTTAAGCTACCCACATTTTATATTTTGTGATGGAATGTGTTATTTAACTTGGTCCAATAGCAATCTGTTCTCCTTCCAGCCAAAGCACCTCTATTCCCCTTTGGGGAACTCCTACCTCAATTCATGTCATTTGCCAGGAGCTGACTTCCTCTTCAGCTCTAGGGATGGTCAGGAGCTCAGGAAGGGAAAGTGACATTTTGATGCTATTGGGCAAAATGTGCCCTTTTGCCTTCGGGGTTGCTGGACTAGTGAGAAGCAAATTAGAATTGACCCTGGGAAAACTTTGCTGTCCCTTTGGGGACCCTGCCTGGGAAGAAAGCTAACATAATGAAGGCTGAACTGAGGGACAGATTTATTTGAGCACCTAGATTCAGTAATGTGTCTCCTCTTGGACTTTTTCCATTTCAGGAGCCAATAGATTTTTCTATTTAATGGAATCAGTTGCCATTGGCTTTCTGACACCAAACCCAAAAATGTCATCATTGATATAATTCAGGTAGATTTGTAAACTGTAATTCATTACAGCTAATTTGATTTCTATGTAGTTGATGAAGATCCAAAATGTTTTGTTTTGTAGCCACTCTCTGTGATCAGCAGGGATGAACGGCTACATAGCTTAGGCTGGTTGGATGTCTACTAGGTATTTCAGAATTGACATGGCCAAGGAAGGATTCCTGATTTCCATTCAAAACTGATTCTTTCCTCCAGCATCCCCCATCTTAACAAATGGCATTTGTATTCATCCAGATGCTCAAGTATCACTTGAGGGTCATCCTTTATTTTTTTCTCTATTTTCATGCTTCACATCTAATCTACAAGCAAATCTTTGTCACTGCACCTTCAAAGCACATTACAAACCCTCTTCCTTAAAGTCATCCTCATCTCTTGCTTGCATTTCTGCAAATCTTTCGCAGTGCTCTTTCTGCTGCCCTGATGCAGGAGTATTCTGCAAGAACAACCATAGTGGTCTCTGAATACACCCATCCAAACTGAGGTCACTCCCTGCCCAGAACCCTCCAGTGCCTTTCCATTGTCCCGAAGATAACATCCAGATTCTTTCCATACCTGCAACGTCTCACATGATGTGACACCTGGATATATCTTCAAATCTGTCTTATACTTTCTCTGCCTGTTATGCTCAACAGTGTGCTACCTGGCTCTTGAGGGGTTATTCCAAGGTTGTTGTGACACATTAAAACCAAACATTCAAAAGAATGTGTAACTGCTGAGCATTGTCTATATTCTACTTGATGTCAACTCTGCTGGAGATTTCCAGAAAGCCATGATGATTTATACCACCTTTCCTAGCTCCCTGGGATCCTCTATTTTACCTCAAAGAACACTTGCAATATCTATAGTTAGGCATGATCATGCCATTATTGTTATTGTCAGGGAAGCCCAATGAAGCTGATGCAGGTTTTAACTTACCCAGAATGATAATGATTAGTAAACTACCAGTGCCAAGACTGGCGCCAGTCTCTTGTGTCTGGTTCATGGACTTTCCTTCTCTTGCTTTCTGGCTATAATTAGATTGGAGTCAGAATGACCATTTATATAAACTTTTATCAGAATAGAAAATGTCAAAACATGAAATAAGGGATTTCTTTCAAGAGCTGCTTGAACCAAGTATATGATGACAGTGTTCATTCATGCACAAACACTGCCCACTCTGTGGAGGCAGAAAGAGGCCTGCTCTGTACTTGGGGACAAATGTGTAAGGAATTTTGTAACAATGAATATAAAATGTAGAAGGCCTCAATAAAGAGATGTGTAAAAATTAGAAGAAGTCAACCATCTTTCTTATTGCAACAATAAATGAATTTTGCAGTAGGCTTTTTAGGAATACAGTTGCATGGGGTTTGATGGATGCATACCAGCTACATGTCCTGGTACCTCCTTACACACCTGGAGACTTATTGCTTCAAAGCTAAAGTCTCATTTAGGATGAGGGGAGGCGGATCCCAGGAGACACTCACCAGCCAGGTGCTTGTTGCCTTCCCTGCCAATTGCTTGTACCTGCATGCTCCCAGTTGAGGCCCTGGGTCTGTTTATTTAAAAAAAAAATACATATATATATATATAACCCAACCAGACCAAGTGCACATTAGTGAGAAAAATACCTTCAGCTTCCCATTTAGAAAAGCAACTGTTTACCATGGAGGTTAATAAAACTGCGCCATAAATTCTCAATGTGAAATTGTTTCTTTTGTCTTCATCATTGAAAATCCTGAACAAATGAAAATATTCTGACACCATGTATATCAACTTTACTGTGGCTACAAGTCTTAATCTCATGAGTCAGTGACATGGGGAAAATGGGACTCGTAAAGGATATACTGGCGGGCTACGCACTCTAACAGGCCTACCTTCGGGGGAGTTCTGTGATTAGAAGGAAGAGACAGCACTTCCAGTCCCCCCCCCCACCCTCCCCGGCTTCAGAGAAAGGCAGAGGCAGGCAGCCACACAAGCACAGGCCCAGCAGGTGGGAGGCTACATGCAGGGGGTATGGAACAACTTAGGCTGGCAGTGCCCTAGGCAGTGTCATGGTGGGAAAATGATGAAGTGGGCAGATGAGAAGCTGCCACCAGATTATAAATCTCTAGTCTGCAGGGACTCTGACCTGTCCCTCTCCGTACCTGCCTGCTCCCTTTTTCTTGACAGATTGGCAGGGATCTTACAAACTAGTCAAGAAAGTACTTCTTAAACTGAGATGTAAAATTAATAGTTTAGTGGCCTAGAACTGGACCAGAACTCTTATAGAGCTTACAATATACCTCAATTATGTGTGCATTCTTCCCCCTGAAAGCATCCCTCTTGGGTCTTATTTCCCAGATTTAGGATGTCATTGGGTAAATTCTTAATCAAGGCAGTCTCCAGAGCTAGGAAGAGCCTGGACCAGGAGGCATGTTATCAGGTAAGAAACTGAAGCACAGAATAAATCCCTCTTTTTGATGTCAGGAAGGATTTTGAGTTATGGTTGAGTTAAAATTCAGATCTAGTAGCTCCAGCTTGGGGTAAAGGCTACACATAAGTGATGAAACACAGTAAAGCAGGGTGACATTATCACTGTTGCCTGGTGTCACTATTACCAGTGACATTTCCAGGCCTGGGGCAATCCTACAGATGCTCTTAATGCAGGGGTTAGGGAGCAGGTTCATGAAATGGACACTAAGATTCACAGCCCACCTGCTTCTCTCCACTGACCTCAAGTGTAGGTCTTGGGGCCAAGGTAAGAGAGTATGAGGGCTTGAAGGGAGGAACAACCACATTTGTGGTAGGACTCACGATGGGACCTGGGCATCAAGCAGAAGGATCTTAGAGCTTGGTGAAGATCTTAGAGCTTAGAGCTTAGGCTGCTGATGAAATACGAGATCTGTCTGGAAAAAGTCCAGCCATTGTTAATATAACAAGAATGGTTTGTGTGATATCCATGTAACCTGGCAACCAAGGAGAGTGGACTGGAATGCACATGTGTGAGCAAAGAGGACTTCATTGTACTAGTCAGTGGGGGTGGTAGACAACGTTGAGAGAGCATGTGTACTGTGTGGCCAACGCATTAAAAATGACTGAAAGAGTGCAATGAATCTGCATCAAATTTTGCATTAAGCTTGACCACTCCTCCTCAGAAACTATTCAGATGATTCCAAAGGCCTCAGCTATGGGCAACTAGTGATTGGCAGCTTCATCATGACAATGTGCCCATTTATACATCACGTCTTGTGCAGAGTTTTTTGGCAAAACATCAAATCACCCAAGTGACTTAGCCCCTCTACAGCCCAGATTTGGCACCCTGCAACTTCAAACTTTTCCCAAAACTAAAATCACCTTTGAAAGGGAAGAAATTTCAGACCATTGATGAGATTCAGGAAAATAGACTGGGCAGCTGATGGCGACTGGGAGAACTGTGTGAGGTCCCAGGATGCCTTCTTTGAAGGGGACTGAGGCTTCATTGTCCCATGTACAATGTTTCTTGTATCTCATATCTTCTTCAGTAAATGTCTCTATTTTTCATAGTACATGGCTGGATGTTTTCTGGACAGACCTCGTATTCCCTCCCCAAGGCTAAAGTGAAAACCTCTCACAACTAGCTCTAGCCTCAGAGGGAGGGGTGCCACATCCTCCATCTGATATTTGTGTGAGTTATAGGCATACTCAGCTTCTCATTCTTCCTTGAGTAGGTCATCACATTCCAAAGTCAGGTCTCTGTCCATACTGTGACTTCATTTCAATCTTGGGCACATACCTTTGCTTGGCCCCTCTAGACCCCCTCTCCACCCTTCTCCATCCTGTACAGACATCAGTGGGTTTTCTTTCCCTTTAGCTTCTAGATGGGTTTGGCCAAGGGGCACCCCCTGCAGGAGATTAGAGGGAGGAGAATGAGGCCAGACTATGTATTTCCGACTCCAGTCCTGTAGTCGTCTCAGGCTGGCTTTGTCCCTCGACCAGTGGTCCCTGTTCCTTCCCAGGTATCCAACAAGATATGACTGCATCTTGTTGGGTTTGGTAATTACACATCCTTTCCAGCCTGAGGTTGGCAGTAGTGCAGCTTTTACAGCCCTGGTTACTGCACTCTCACCTGGGGTCCTGGGGCTTCTCTCATCCACACCTTTGGAGATTGTCCCTTAGCAATAAACTCTCCTGGAATTGTTCCATTTGGAGAGTGCCATCTGCTTCCTTTTGGGAGAACGACTGATACAAATGACCAGTCACTTCCTCCTTTATGGATAAACTTTGGCAGGTATTTCAGGTTCCAGCTCAAATGCTACCTTCTTTCTGGAGCACTTCCTGCCATTCCATTTCACCAGCACACACAGAATTATTCAGCCAATTCTCTGATGTCTCATGACTCTTATGATCCCCTCCATTATGGTGCTTATCTGTTCTATGGGAGTTATTTGTTGCATGTCTGGTTTATCCCTCCCTTTTCACACCACACTGTGAGTGCTTCAAGGCAGGCGTGTATCTTACTCATCTTCCTGTTTCTGGTGTTTTGCTCACTGCCCCTTCCTTTTGTGAATTTGATAAGACCAGCCATGGGGAGCTGGGCAAGGGTCACTGTAAGTAACAATTTACAGGGTGCACCATCTTCTTCCTAGAATTGCTGCTTATAAAGTTGAACTTACATGGGGCCCTGTGTGTTGGTTTTTCCAACTTGGTTGAGAATCTTGGCATGATGATAGCTATATAATCAGGGCACCAGAGGAGGTGAGCTTGTCTAATGGGACTTGAAGAAAAATGCTGCTGCAAATTGCATTATGATTACTAAACCCAATCAAGTTATGTCATATCGACCACTGTGTAAGATGAATCTACCGTGGGCTAGGAACTGCATTCACCCTAGTAGGATGCCATGACTTTCAGATCATAATTCTGAAAATTTACCAAGAGCTTTGGAGAAAATGTGAGCAGAAACAAAACACAGTTCCTCTTATTTTGAGCTTCATGCTAATCCTTGCTATGCCCTCACAGACTTGGGCAATGACCCAGCTCAAGAAGTCACAGAATCTCTCTTTTTTCCTCCTTCACTCCTTTTCTTATTCTTCTGGGCAGCAGATATGTACAGCCTAAAATACCAAGGCAAACAAACCCTTTCTTCCTCCCCAGAATTTTCTCATGACAAGCAGAGTCATAAGAAGCCATGTAGGACTCATTCTAAGTTTCTAAATCATGACTTCACTTGGTTATCATTGAGAATCCAGGACTTGTGTAAGTCTCCATAGTATCAAAGGCACCAGCATTTCTTGTCACCATCTCCTTCTGTCTTCTGTCAGATAGCCCTGAACTTTGGGGTCCCCAGAGGACAAACTGGAGTCTCCTGGTAATAGCACATATCCCAAAGTACCCTGATGCTGTTCAGGTCACTGTATCCACAGACTCATAGTAAGCTGGTCTGAGAACAAGATCAAGAGTCCCCAGAGCAGAGGCACGAGTCTCTGGTGACTCCTCACCTTCACAGTAAGTGTCTTCATTTATTCTCTCTGGCTGGTTCTTTGTGAATTCCATTCATCTTTCTTCTTTGAAAGACTTTTTGATTAAAAATTCTGTCAGCAGAGCAATTTGATGTCCAAGGGAAGATGGTGTTTGTGAGGCATTTTTCTTTTTGGAGTCATTGGAGTAGAAAATTCTTTTGTATTGTTTTTTTTTTTTTTTTTTTACCATGAATGTGAAGAGGAAGCTGGCAGAATGTGTTAACCTTTCTGTTCCTGTGTCACTTCATCTGCACTGCTCTTGGTCCCTGCCCATAGCTCTGGATCCCACAGTGGGTGAGGTCTGCGCAACAAGGCAGCTGCTGCTGGGTGCTCCAGATGTGGAGAAGCAGGAAGCCCAGGGGAGAGACACCTCGCCCTCCTTGCTATGGGGTGCCTGCTCCATGTTTGGTGACTCTGGGGGTTGAAAAGTGACAGGGCAGAAATACTTTCCAAGGGGCGACAGGGATGCGGAGCAAAATCACAGCCTCTCATTCCCTCTTATTCCCTCTTGTCTCCATCGCAGTTTTCCTCTGAGCTAATTTAAACATATGACTATTGTTAGTAGATTTGAAAATTATTTAGTATCAACCCATTATGTGCCTGGCACCATGTTAAGTACTATGAGAAAAATTCATCAATTACTGTCCTCAAGAAGTTCAAGTCTAATGGGGGAGACACAGGTGCACACCAAGTAAGCACAGGGCACTACAGGAGCCAAAAGGAGAGTCTCCTGAATCTGGATTTGGCAAGTACTCTGGTCCAAATCCTACCCAGTGATAGCAGGGCTGCTGGGAGGGGAAGGTAGGTGTAGGCAGTTAGGTATGTTGTCTTATTCTTTCCCTCCGGTATGAACCACTTAGCTTAGTAAAAAGACTTTTTGTCCAGTGAGATTGTTCCCTGAGGCTGACAAAATGAAAAGCTTCCAGAAGTTTTGAGCTTCAGGGAGGAGGCACTGGGGTGTACAATCTTCTGGTGGGCAGGGACTGTAGTTTGTATTGAGTAGAAACTCAGTAATGTAATGAGTTACTTAATGGCTTTATGAGTTAGGAGCTGGGTGATCTGAGTTCGAGCTGGGTGGCCTTTGACCTGTCACTTTGTCCTCATCTTGGTTCCTTCATCTGTGAAATGAGGGTTCATGCCTGAGGAGCTCCAAGGACTCTTCTACTTTAATATTTTCTCAGTCAATACAATAACATAAAATAAAACAAAAACCTGACCTTTCAAGAAGGCCGCCTGACTGTGCCCTGAGAGGGAAGAGCAGCTCTCCAAAGGATATGTGGCATCAAATAAGCTCAAGGTCAATGTCTTTCAAAGTGGAGGGTTTGAGGTTGATGGAACAGTTCAGAGTTTGAATATTCAAGGTTAAAGATACATTTCCATTAAGGGGGCCCACATCCCTGTTACACTCAAGAGGATTCCCCCCCACCCAATGCTTCATGTTTTTGAGTTCTTTGGAACAAACACTAAAATTCTAGGAAGAAGAAAACAGTTGAAAGAAACTACTTCTTGAACAAAACTGAGATAATTTGGGAAATTAATTGTTATAGTTGATCAAAAGGAGTCATGGATGGAAATGGTATCTTGCATCCTTATTCCATCTAACTGCTGGACATACGGAATACTTCAAGGCAATAAGTGCCTTATCTGGACAAAGGCAGGATCACAAAGGCACTCATTTGCTAACCATCACCCTATTCAATGAGAAGGACCCCCTGTTGATGTGTGGGATGCTGAGGCTCTGAAGGGAGGGCCCACTGCTACCCTCCAATATTCACCCTTTAAATGACTCACCTAAAATTCAGCCCAGAATTTTCACATGAACCTTCGCTGACATTTGAGAAGCTCTAGAAGAGAAAAAGAGTTGTATCTCAGAGATTATTTTCTTTTTCTAGACTCAGGCATGTAGGGACACAAGTTTGACGTTTTGTTGCAAATTAGGTGAGGAGTGTACTAAGACAGAAACAGGCAGGACACTGGAAAAAAATTTTAAAAAGCACAAATTAAGACTTTTGGAGAGGTTGTCCTAGATGGTAATTGACTTAGGAGATACAGTCATAAAAATGTGTTGCTCAGGGGCAAAAAACATCATCCTTGGAGAGAGAGAGTAGATACATAAGGCAGAGGAGGGCTCTTTGGAAGAAACTGGAGTTTAGGATAGGATTCTAGTCATGAGGAGCAAGAAGGTCAAGGCAGAAGACTAGCCCTTACATGCACTGCTTTAGAGCAGAAAGTTCAGACATGCCGAATAAATGAGCTCTTTCCATTGAATTTAACAGCTAA
This sequence comes from Macrotus californicus, assembly GCA_007922815.1. Lineage (NCBI taxonomy): Eukaryota > Metazoa > Chordata > Mammalia > Chiroptera > Phyllostomidae > Macrotus > Macrotus californicus. Next base: position 18,104 of record VMDR010007071.1, on the reverse strand, counting down.
TACCATTGCACTTTACTGACTCTGTGTTCCCTCCCTGCCTGTCTCTGGTATTGAACCCAGAACCCAGGTCAGACTGAAGTGGAAACCAACTAGTTTCAACTTCTAAGGATCCAGGTCAAGGATCCTGACATATTCCATCACGTCTATTCAGGAAAATGCTCTCTCTCAACACACCCTGTTTTCAACAACTGAGCACTTTTGAATTCTTTAGAAAAGAATGAGAGAAGTTGATTATGCATATGAACCCACTGAGAGTGCTGCTTCTCGAAGAGTTAGCTGCTTGGCATTGACATTAATGGGTATGCCATCTGTCAGGCCCACCAATATGAAACTGTCATCTGTGCAGGACTGCCCCCCCCCACCAAGCTACCTTATAAATGTCACAGCTTGCAGGCTGTGACCCATTCTGTGCAGGAGGACTGGGGAAATGTGGGGTCTCCAGCCAAGCTCTGAGGGCCTGCAACAGTTAAATCCATTTCAATATCAAGTGAGATAATGTCTTAAGATGGGAGGAAGGTTTTAGTTCTCAGATCAGGTAAGTCATTAGCTAAGCTATTGTCCATCTGCTAACTGCAAACTTATTGGCTTCTTTTGGGAAATAAAACTAAACAAACAAAAGTTTTAAGGAGAGAGCATAATAAGTTTCGTGTGCAGCCAACCATAACAAACACCATCTGAATTTATAAATAATGAAGAGAATGGCTTTCACTTGGACTCAATTTCTTTGTCTGCTACCAAACTTCTCTATGAAACAAATAACAATTGACTTATAGGCTGGTCACTTCTCAGGACACATTGAGATATATGACAGAAACACTAGACTGTATCAGGAATTTTTTGGTGCAAAATGAGTCATAATTTATTACTTCTTGAATTTCTTACATTTATAAAAGTCTCCAAGTACAGAGAAATGCTGAAACTCTTTCAGTAGGAGAGCATGTGCTGATTCAGAGCAGCTAAATGAACATGCGAGAGAGTAAGTCCTTCACCTGGTGCCTTGCACTGACTATACTTAGGGCCGGAAGGGAGGGGAGGTGGGTGGGCTGATCCTGTTCATGCTGTTTAATAGCTGTTAGATCTCGGACAAGCCTTCAGGTCTTCTCTCCTCATTGGCAATATTATAAAACCTACTTTCAGGACTGTTTTGAAAATTAAATAAATGAGTATGAAGGTGCATTGTTAAACTATGAAGTATAAGAGTATTCTTAAGTTTAAACCCAAGTCTTGTACATGTTAGATAGTCTTTATGAAAATTTGAAAGTACAAACATGTTTTCTGGAAACCAGGAGTGTCCGGCTCTATCAGGATAATGCTTTCAGGAGAAAGTTGTCAGGAAAGAGAACACAGTTAATAGGGGAATACAGATTTCCTCATTTTACTGGATTTATTTATTTATTTATTTATATTGCACCAAATGATTAAGATAGGAGCCATTATCGACCACTTTTTTCTTTCTTTTTCTTGAATGTGGGGAGAGAAAGCTGATGTGGACTCTGAACAGAAAACCTCTGCCCGGGGCCAAGGGCAGTAGCCGTCCTCAAGTACCATCTGTCAGGAGTAAGGAGACAGGTCCTTACCATAAAATCCCTCCCTCTTGGGTCCGGTCTCTGTGATTGGAAGAATTCAGGGAGCGTGACATGAGCCTGCAAAGGAAAACCTACTGGCATCGGCAAAATTTGTGCTTCAGTTTCCAGGCAATAAAATCAGATTCATTCATTCATTCTTGATATTTGAAATTTGGAGCAACATTTTAAAAACATGTTTTAAGCTTGATTGGGCTTAATTGCACCCCTTTTATTTGGGAGAGGAGCTCGTGCTGCAGAAGGAGAATGCTGTTCGTCTTGAATTTTTCTCTAGCGTGGTTCTTCCTGGGAGTAAAGCCCAATTTACTGAACATATCTCATTATTTCTCATAAAAAATGGCATCTCCTGTGATTGCCTTTCTCCCAAATGTCTTCTAGAAGAAATGAGATTGGAACCACTTGTGAGAAATTGAAGAATTCAAAGAATTTCCAAGATCAGAATGAAAAGCACTTAGGTCTGATTTTTTGGCAGAAAAGAAAAATCACCAAGGCCTTGTGAGAAGCAGAATCTACTGTTCGCCTTCCTCTGAGAGACGTGAGTTTGCTAAATCAAGATGTGCCAAGGGTGCACTTCAAGAACTATCTTGAAACTAAGCCCAAGCTTGTTTCAAAATTAAACCAGACTTTTCCGTTTCTGACATATGTATATCATTAGAGCCAGAGAATGATTTGGAAGCAGGATTCTTATTTGCTAAATGAAAAGTTGTTAAATCCATGTAGTAAAAGATGTCGAATAAATTTATCTGGGAGCCAGTAAAAATGGGAATTGCAATCATTTAGGCATGAGCAATATTTTATTATCCTCACCTTTCTGAAAGGAATTTAAGAAAATTATGTAATCTTCAAGAATGATTGCACCACTCTTGGATATGACCTGAGATCTACTGCAAACTTCCTCTCAAGACTACCCCCGAAAGGAGGTCATCCCACGTCAATGTAAACGTATCCAGTGACCACATACACATCGCATTGCTGGGCAGCTTCTAGGTTAAAATTTCCCTTATGGAACCAAAATTTGTCTCAGTATAACTTCCATCTACTTATCCTAAATTCTACCTCAAAACATACATTTTTTTCTTGCAAATTACAGCCTCTCAGTAATTTGAAGACAGATCCTTTATTCTTTGCAAATCTTCTTTGCAGGAATCTGAAAGGAAATTACACGTTATTACCTCCAATATTTCAACTTATTTGGTACATGTTTGCCGAAGTCTGGAAGTCGGCTTCATCCTATGGATGATACCTCCAACTTACTGTTTCTTTGAATGAGAATAGGCTGTTGTCACTGACAAATGTGTGTTCTCTGTCATAGAGGTAGTGAGATGTCTCTCCCATGGATAAAAATTAGAATTCCTCTTTTCTCCTGACTCTTTAATTTTATAGGAATATATATATATATGTAAAAACTGTATGAATATATAAATATATATTTATATATACAATTCCAGCTCTCTTGTTCTCCCTAGTACCTATTTATTATTGGAATGGCCATGAAGGTTGCATCCCCAGAAGCCAACTCTAGATTTTCTCTGATTGTCTGGAGTCCAGTCAATATTAGCTTTTTTCTCCCATTTTTACTTGATAGCAATAGAGAGTGCCAATGGAACAGCCAGTGATGTTATTGATGAGCTTGGACTGATCAATACACAAGTAACCAAGGCCTGATTTTCTCATTCGCCTCCCAGTAACTCAGAAGAAAACCAAAACTGTTCTCAGTAAAGACACCGGTTGGTGTAGCTGGGATCAGAAACTGAAGGTCAGTGTGTCATCCCACCACAGACTGCCATCCTGACTTCCCCCTGACTTTGGGGCTGGTCATCTGCACTGGGCCAGCTGTGCCGAGAACCTAAAGGTTTACACACTGCACTGCTTTGTTCGATGAGCACAGTCTTCCTCCTGTAATAGTTCTAGTGGGATAAACCTCCTTCTCTTCAAGGGGTTGGGATAAGAGGTTGGAAAGATTTTTTTTTCACATTCAGACCTTTTTTAACTAGAAGAAAAAATTAAGCCATGATCTGGAAGGGGCAGAAAAGCTGAATTCTAAATTCAAGGCATAAACCCTGAACACTGAAGTAGAATGGAGAAGAGGAAGCCCATACATCTTCTTTCTTAAATCAGATTTATTGAGTTGTAAATCATATATCAATATGTGCAATGCGCTCATTTTATGTGTACATTTCTATGAGTTTTGAAAAATGTTTCCACTTGTGTAATCACTGTCACAATGAAGAAATAGAACATTTCCGTCACGTTAGAACTTTCCTTTGTGTCCTTTGTCAGGCAATGCTGATGCCTCCAATCCTTGGCCCAAGGAAACACCAGTTGGCTTTTTGTTAATTTATATCATATTTCTCTGTTCTAGAGTTTTATACAAACAAAAATCACAGCATGTGCATGCTTTGTGTCTGGCTTCTTTCATTCATGATAATGTTTTTGAGAGACATCTATGCTGTCGCAGGCATTCTTTTTCTTGCTGACCTTTATTCCATCAACTGAACAAAAGACATTTTGTTTATCCATCATCCGCTGGTGGGTAAAAGGACTTGAGTGGATATAGGCTTTCATTTGTCCTGGGTAAATACCTGGGAATGGAATCACTGGGTGTTATGGTCAATGTTTTGTTTGACTTTATAAAAAGCTGTCAACTTGTTCTCCAGTGTGGATGCAGCCTTCTACGTGACCGCCAGCAGTATATGAAAGGTCCAGTCTCCCCCTGTCTTTGCCAACACTGGCACCATGAGTCCTCCTGATTTTCACATTCAGATGGATGGGGGGCAGATGCATTTCACTGTGATTTGTATTGCTTTGATGACGAATGCCAATCATGTCTTTGGTATATATTAGTCATTTATACACTTTTTGTGAAGGATGCAAATCTTTTGTCTAGTTTTTATTGGTGTTTGCCTTTTAAGTTGTGCTTTTATATATTATGGATATAACTCCTTTATTGTATGTATATAGTTATAGATGTGATTATACATGTGAGACATATATGCAATGTCTCTCTGTCTCTGTCTCTGTCTTTATCTCGATTTGTATCTATGAATAGTTTTCAGGCAGGGAGTGGACTACCTTTCCATTTTTAAAAAGGAGTCTTTTGAAAAAAAGAAATTTTAAACTTACTTTTTATGTTCTAAGACATGTTTGCCTACTCCAAATTTGCCTATATTCTAACAAAAATGTAAATAAATACATTTATTCATAGAAATAAAAATGTAAATAAATGTTTAACGTACAGCAGTCTACCTTTAACACTCTACCACTCCACTGAAAATACAAAACCTTTAAGGCATCATGCTTTCATTTCTCCCTTCCCTTTTACCTGTGCTTTTGTTGTCATTCATTTTTACTTCTACACATATTATAAATGTAACGATACGCTTTTGTTATTTTAAAATCAATTATTTCTTAAGAAATTAAATTTTTAAATTTATATTTATATAGATGTTTACCATTTCCGACACTTTTCATTTCTTTTAATAGACCCAAGTCCTTAGCTGGCATCATTGTCACTTTTAATAGAAGAATTATCATTAATTCTTTTTGAGTGCAGATTTTCTGAAGACAGAATATCTCAGGTTTTGTTTATCTGACAGTCTTTATTTTGCCTGAACTTTTGAATGTTATTTTCACTGTGAAGAGAGCCCAGTTCTTCTACTATGACCCCGGGTGGTCTCTTCTGAACGTCCCAAGTTGTCAATGAGTATTTTCTTCTCTGGCTGGTTACATCTCAACTCGTGCATCATTTGGAAATTGTTCAGCTGGTAGCTCCCGAGTCAGGCCTTCCTTGGCCATGTGCAGTATAATCCTACAGAAGCACAGCTCGGTATTCAGCAAAGACTCAAGGAGACTCCAGTTAGATTTCTGGAGTTCTTTTCTGTAGCACACACTTCTTTGGAACTTACTCCTGCACCTTCCTGCTGCCTCATCTTCCCTGGGCTCTAACTTAATCTCTGTCTTCTCAGCTCAGGAAGATCACCTTGCTCTTCTTAGAGTCCCCCTCTCTGCACTGTGGCCCACAATACACTTCTAGATGGAAATCTGGGGTAATTGTAGGGTTCACCTTGATCTTTCCACTTTGTGGCTCATAGAACGAGCCATATTCACAGTTATATTATGGCTCTGTTAAGATCTGAAATGATATTCCTGGCATACACAACTAGGAAACTGGATGAAATATATAAAACAATTATTTATAGATATTGCAAAATAAGCAAGCAGAGGACTATGCCCTTAGAAAGAAGGAAAATGATACTCTTGCCACTACACCATTGTATTTTTCCAGAACTTTCTATGTCTTAACTTCCTAACCTTCTCAAGTACTAGTGTGCTCATTTGGTTTTTTTGGTCAATTGTTGACATTGGACATTTTCAGTAGACTAAAGGTTAAAATTTAAGGTTTGAAACCTGAAGATTGAAGATTGATTTCATGTTTAAAGTATAGTGTGGAATAAGTATATTTGCAAAAAGTCATTGATGTCAAAATGAGGGATTCTCTGGGCTAGTTATTAGATTTCTCATTCTTCTCAATATCTTTTGCAAAGTCATCCATTCTTCTTCTGTCTTTGAATGTCGTAACATGTAAATAAGCATTATTATTATTTTTTAACCCTGAAGAATAGGAGTTTTAAAATATTATTCCACTGAAAGTCTAAAATAAAATAATTGCTTCATAGAAGGTTAACTATTTTTGAAGGTGCCATTTTCCTGTGTATTACGGGCTCCTGGCCTTTTTCTTTCTTCACTCTCATGCCTGGTAAACATTGAAAGGGGAAGGGTCATACAGCACAAACTTCTGAAGAAGGAAAGAAAAGTAGGTCTCTGTGAACCCACCAGTGCTTCTTGGGTACCCACACTTCACCACGGGTTGAGGAAAGAATCTTGATGTGATTTGACCATGTGAGTTTTTACTTTCCTTTATCAGTGTATAGATAACATAATCAAAACCCCATATCTATCTAATTGCCAATCCTGAGGGCCTGTCAAAATTCATATTCTAATGCCTAGGCATCCACACAGTCTTTCTGTACATGTGGGTCATTCTTAAAAGTGTCTGTCATTTTCTTCCAAGCCCTAGTCCCCTGTGGGCCTGAAATGGCTACTTATGTTTTTCCTTAAAAAGAAAGAGTAATTAACCTCAAATTACTCTCTGTTTGCATTAGATTACTAATTTACATTTACACATAATCAATGGAATTACTGAGACTCCGTGCATAGCATTTATTCTTGCAGTCACAATAAGTCTTCCCATGTTATAGAAAGCATAGAGAATGCGACACTTGATTTATTTAGATTTTCTGTGGTTTAGTTTGCTGTATCCTCAATGTTGGAGGAGGTCATTAAGAGGACATGACGGCTGGATGACCCGTGTGTGAGCTGGATCTGGGCAATCAAAGGCTCCTCACCCCTTCCCTATCCTTGGAATGTATGTGCTGCCCACCATGCCCACAGTGCAAGCCATTTTCAAGGACACAGTTTTGAGAGATAACTGTCTTCCAGATTGAATATGTGACTGAAACCAGTTAAGGCCTCACTATAAAATTTTAAGATCCTGGCTGGTGGGTACAAGGATTGATTCGTCTTGTGTCCTGGAGACAAACCTCATATATGTTTCATTATTTATTAAACCTGCCACCTACCAGTGTGGAGGGACCCGCTTCTTTCTTCCTTCTCTTCTTGCCCTCTGTGTGGGGGGAGCAGTTTCAGATTTCACTCAGGAAGCTCCCGAGGGTGGGAACCAACACTGAAATAATAACTGTGACCTTATGTCCTTGCATTCTACCAGCGCTTACATTTTATGTGGCCCCTTCAGGGGACAGTTTCAAGTCACAGAGATGCTTTGTTGCAAGCAATGTGCTTGGCACCTGTAGCACAAAGACTAATGATCCAGGACCTCTACCCTTTAGAAGTCACAGTGGGATTGTATAAAATACCATATAACAGCTTATAAAATGCACTCACACATGCACACACTTACCCACACACAGAGATACACAGTGAGCACACCTACAAGAAGGAAATACATTCTATCTATAGTTGACACCTAATGATGACCTTGTTTACCTTCTCCTAATTTTGATAAGAATCCTGTAAGGCAGGTGTATTAATTATGTTCATGTTCAACACTGAATGACAGATATCCCCAAACTCGAGGCTTTAGCACAATATGTATTTATTTGTTTGCTCAGTAAACCAAGCCAGGAAGTAGGTAGTTCAAGCCCAGCACAACGATTGTCTGGTCGCAGAGGAAGCAGGGTCCTTCTAGCTTTACTTCCGGATGGGATTGCTAGATTGCAGCTCTCGCAGCAGCAAGTTTCATCATGAATGTTTGCGCCTGGAGCAGAGGAGAGATATTCTCTTTTTGAGGAGACGTTGGGAAGTCTTATGCAAAACTTCCACCTTGGTAGGAATTCAGCATCTGCAACAAAGTATTTCCATTGGACCTTGCCATGAAGACCTGCAGGCTTGGGGAGTGATGGGTGGGTGCATGGAGGTAGAAGACCTGGACTATCAGTCAGTTCAATCATTTACTGAAGCTGAGACTTGGAACCAGTCACTCTCTTCTGTAGCTGCTGTTCTTTTCACTGAGAACATTGGTATGGTCTCATCTGAGAGATATTTTGTAATGGTTCAATGACAGGGCACACTCTAAAGTACCACACTAATTAGTTCTAAGTGGAGTTGAAATTTTGGTTATCTGGTCACCATTAGATAAGTCAAACAATGAAATATAAAGTGGTGCTTAATGTTTTCAAAAGCCAGCAGATTGAGTTTTCAGGGATTACAGCTGTAAAGTGTCAACCAATGGTCATTGGTGCCAATTCAACGCCAACAGAAATCCCCAATTTGGGGTGTGGTGAAGAAGGAAACTTTATTCAGTGCAAATAGCTTGACTGTGATATGGTACAGCTGCAGTGCAGCTCTCCGGTGTTACAGCTCAATTATGAGACAGCACAGCTGTGGCTGTGAGGTAGCCCTCTGGCTAGACAGCTCTCTCTGTTGCTCCACACCAGTCCAGCAAGATGTCTTTGTGTTTCAGCTCCAACCTGGGAGAGGAAGTTCTCAGTGGAAAGGGAAAGTATGCTCCCCAAGGGAAAAGGGAGTTGAATTATATAGAGACAGGGACTTCTGGTCCCTGACTGGTCTATCCTCATGCAAACGAGAACTCTGAATTCTTAAAATTCTATTGGTCCAAAAGACATGGTCCTGATTGGTTAGAATGGAACTGCTCTGATTGGTTGGTGAAGATGCTGATCATGATATAGCTGCATGGCTCTGATTCGATAGAGAAAGTCTCAGTCCTATTGAATGAAACACAATTCCAGGAAGTCCTTTATAAGGGCAGGCTTTGATAGTAGGAACATAGTGCAGGTAGGCAGTTCAGTGCAGGAGGCAGCAAGCTTAGTGCAGGCTTCTGCCTGAATTGCAGTTTGTATGAGTGGCCCCTGTTTAGACACAGCTGCTAGGCTGTTTTTAAATTTGAGACCAGTTAGCCACAGAAGTTCTTCTTCGTAGGTATCTTCTTTCTAGGATTCAATAATAGATACTTCTTTAACAAACTTGAAGGTTTGCTTCCCCCTTTCACTTTAGAGCTCCTGTATGTTGTTCATATCAAAGCATGCATTTAGGGGTTGGGGAATGCTTCTTAGAATAAGTGTTTAGAATGAAAGAGACTGAGAGAACTTGTTTGTGTTTAGAATGAACAAGACAGAGAGAACTTGTGGATACCAAGACCACAAAACTCCAGAGAAACCCCATGACTTGCTAACCTGGTCACTTGGTGAGAGCAGAAGTGGAGCCAAGGGACCTGCGATGGTGCAGAATTCTCCAGCAGCCATGCTCCTGTCCTGCACCCCAAGCTCAGAATGGTGAGTTTTTATTCAAACTCCGCTGGAGAATGAAGACTTTAGAGAATGCAACTAGCTATTTGGAGATTTAATGTCCTTTAACAAGGTATAACCATTTCTCCTTGATTTATCAGTTGTTCCTACATGGTCATTTTGCATTTTTTTCTGATTTAATTCTTACCTTTTCTGATAAAGTAAGTTCAAAATAAAGTAAGTGTCAATGATTCTATTCCATAGGGGAGAAATTGAGGTACATAAAAGAACACCTAATTCTTAGGAGGATAGGGTGTGCACAGTCCTGGTTATGCTGCTTACCACTGGTTCAGGTTCTTGAACAGGTTATTCAGCATTTCTAAACTTTGGTTTTTGCTTCTGTAAAATGGGTCTGACAATACCTACCTCTCAAAGCTATTGTGAGAGTTAAAAGCACCAGTGCGGTGCCTAGCACACAGGAATCGTCCATCATTCAGTAGAGATGCTTGTTACCATTCAGTCAAGGTCAGGGCTGTATTAAGGCACCCAGGAATCCTGATTGAAATCTGACTGTCTTTCTGCTTCATGACTGTGCCCTTTCTAACCCCTCACTGTGGTCACAGTCAAAATGTGGTTTGCCATCCACTCCTTCTTTATCTCAGTGGGAGGTAGGGAGAGAGAATCAGGATCTGCCTAGATCATGGATCCTGTGAGATGGCGAGAACTCAGAATGGTAAAAGAAGAAGAGGCCTAAGCTGCTTACTCCCCAACCCCTCCATTTACAGATGGAGAACCGGAGGCCCAGCGAGTGGAGTGGCTTTCTAGAAACTAACAGCTTTGCTTTTACCTTAGTAATTTTTTTGACCTTTTTGGATGGCAGCAAAGCCCCAGTATTTATGGATTTGTCTGTTCTGCCTTGTCTGGTCCTATAAGCAAAGGGCTGCATTTGTCAGAGAAGGAAAGTTAAGCCCAATTATGGCTGTCTGCAGCAGCTGGCACCGTTAGAATTTTAATATACACTTAATAGCGGTTTTATGACTCTGTTTGCAGCAGGCTGGCTTCTCCTGCCTGCCACTGATGAAATGTATCAGTCTGGTTCACCATGAGCAGAATGGGTCAATGAAGGTGTGGCACACTGAAGGAAATAAAGCACTATTCAAATGCTTCATATAAAATGTCATCAGCAATATCTCTATCTTGATTCTTAAAATTCTCAGCACTGCACTGCTTCACAACCAGAATTATTCTATGAAATAGTGTTTTTGTCCACCAGTCAGGAAACTGGCTTTTGATGGGGAAGGAGTGGAAGGAGGTGTGAGGCTACAGGAGAGGTTCTGTTGAAAGAGTTCCAGATTGTAGTCCTGAACAGAACCTTGGAGATCTCCGATACATCTCCCTAAATTTTCACAGAAGCAAAATTAAGGCCTAGGGAAAGGAAGATGCTTGGGTTCGGTCCCATAATTAGGTGGGGACAAAACTGGGGCCAAGTCTCCTGACTTGGAAGACAATTTACAGAATTTATGTAAAGTTTGTTTTTGTTCTTTAGAATCCATGGGAAGTAGTAGAGAGTGAAGTAACGCATTATCTAACAATTTAAATTCAGAGGAGTACATAAGTAGAAAAACAGAAGAAAGAAAACAAAGCTGCCTGGTGCACGCTTTTGAAGCAAAATACAAGCTACATTATCAGCTCCTTGAAAATGGCCATTTTTACCCTTGTAACTTTGAGTTGAACACTCAGAGCATATGCAAATGATTGATCAATCAACTAAAAAGTTTTAAGGTGAGCTAAATCATTTCATTTCTTGAATAGTAATTGTCATATTGGTTACTTGGGCAAGCCCAAAGAGAGAGGGCACTTCCTGCCTGCTTCTCCATGTCAGGGGCTGCGGATGGTGACCAACTTCTGCCATCCCAAGCCTAGAGGTCAGATCTTCACTTCTGAATTCTTCTGAGAGTGCAGTTCACATCACACGTTCAATCGAGGTGTGATTCCTGCAAAGGATGGAGTTGACTTTGCTGGGCCCTGGCTGTGTTTCATGTGTTGGTCATAAATTCATGTCTGGTTTTCTGGTTTTGAAGGGCAAACTGTCAAGCTACTTGTTCCTACTCCAAATGCCCAGAACTGTTACATCCGGAGTGTTGCCCACCTTTCCTCTCCGAAGTAGCCTGAACCCTAATCTGTCAGATTGCCAGGACCCCTCCGCGTCTCCTACTCATCTGTTGGCTCTTTGCCAAACCTTTCAGGAAACTAGCAGTCTCAGGTTTTCCCCCAGGCTTGGCTGTTGATCCTTTTGTTTCTTTGGGAGCCACAGTTCTCTGTCTGTTGTTGATAAGTGGCACAAAAGATCCATGAATTTATCCAATGATTTAGTTGTAAAACTATAAAATTGAGTACCTTCTAGGTGTCTGATTTTGCACATAAGAGTGACACAATATATTGGTAGAATCAAAGAGTAATTACTGGAGAAATAGCCAGGTGTAGAACTAATCTCAATATCAAGATCAATATTGAAGCAGGGATGGGGAGTTTAATGCTTTACGGAAGTGGCCGCCAGACTGCAACTAAGGCCAGACAGATTCTAGCCTTCGCCACATATCTATGTTTATGCCAAATGCAAGTGAAATGATCGGTGTTCGGTTTGTGTTGTAATTCAGCTCTGCTAACTAGACATGTGGAAGATGAATATTTGAACAGCTCTTACATGCTGTGGATCTGGAATTTGTGGTGTGGGGTTATTGGCAAAAGGTGGAACAGCAGATTGCCTGAAAAGTCCTCTTCCTCCTCATTTCTGAAAGCCCACTTTCAGCTGCTTTTTTCAAGCTTTAATTAGCTTTAATAACATCATTTCTCTGAAGCCTATCCTGATTCCCCTGTTAAAGTAACTCCTTCTGTCTTTCAACTCCCAATACATTTCAGTGAGTGCAGTGTGTGCAACTTAACACAGTATTACTATTACTATTGACTATATTCTAGTTTTCTATTAAATTTGTAGAAATCCTTAATAGCAGGATGAACATTTAATCTTTTCTGTACCTGACATAGTTCTTGGCACGCAGTGGATATTTATGAAGTATTTGTCATGTCATGATTAAGTAAGTCAGTGATTGACTGACTGAATTAATGAGTGAATTGCACACATAAATGAAGAAACGGATGAATGAGTATGTGTGGGCAATAGGAATGGACAGCTGGATACAATGTCTGCAAACCCAAAATTCCTCAGTACTCTAGCTCCTGCTCTGTGTGAGACATTTTGCTAAACACTCCGTGTGCGTGATCTCACTGAGCTCACAGCATGTACTGTATTGTCATTCCCACTTTAAAGATGAAGAAACTGAGATTTAGAAAAAAACAAGGTTGTTACCCAAAGATTTGGAAACCCAGTGTGTCTGATTACAGGGACGACCTGTGAAGCAGAAAATCAGGAATGTTGTTTACAAGGGTGGAGATCAAATGCCTGTGTCTTCTCTTCAGTATTTACCATTGTGTCTTCTTTTTCTTGCTTTTCTTTCTGGAGTCTTATAAAACATGACAATTTCATTTTTAAACAGAGTCCCAGCACTATATGGTTATTGCTCCTCAAAGGAGACCACAGACAAACTTAAGGCTCATTGGCCAGCAACCTATTATATTGGCCCAGGGTCACCTTTGGTGTTCACCTTGGTTGTACTTTAGACTGACCATTCTATGCAATTGGGTAGAGTCTTGTCACCGTTATATTAGGGAGTTCCAGAAATGCCCTCTATTTGAGTAAGATATTGGCCTGAGAGGTCTAGTGTGGGGAGACCTACGTCAACTCAACTTGAGAATCTTTTCCTCATAGTCTCCTGGATTGGGGGGCTATGTACTTGTTCTTGATTAACTCTCAGCACATAAATCTCTGCCTGCACTTATGGGGGTGCAGTCCTTTCAGGGGTGTCAGGCCATCTGGATGGGCACAGGGGGTCCTAGGAGAAGGATGCATAAGAGCAATATCTTCCTACCCAGCAGGTTCCCCAGCTAGGGGCAAAGAGTTTTAATCTGACAGTCACTGGTCCAGAGGACAAGTCATAGATACCAGCTTTCGTGTAGCCTTAGTGATACTTCTTTTCTTCCAAATGGACTCTGGGGGTTGTCTTATTGTTTCAAGGATGAATCATAAACATCCAACTAGTCTTCATCATATTTCTGTAGGTGGCCAAGGGCAATGTCCATAAGGCTGTTTATTTGCCGTAGGCCCTTTTCTTAGTTATAAACAGATACTAGCCCAGCCACAGTGGGGCCAGGATGTCCAGCCAAGTTCTTGTCAGTCCTCTTTCCCTGGTTTGGTCCCATTCAACCTCCTTTGGCTACTACTCAGAGACATGCTGTATATGGATAGATTTCCCAAACAATGGACAACAACCATCCAACTCTGGAGCATCTGCCCCAAATCCAGATTTCCTACTGTTATTCTCAGCCTCCCTGAGCTGAGGAAGAATGGAGATTGTGACCACCTCTCTTCCCACAATCCTACTGCCATCCGAACCTCTCAGATGGCCTTTCCAGAACCAGCGTTTGTACGAGTTTCTCCTCAGTTCTGGAGCTCTCCATGTCCCTGCAGTCCTGTCTTGCATCAAACCTACATGAAGACATTATGAACATCTCTGCAGGATGGGTGGTGGAGTGCAGGTCTCTGACATCACCTCTTCTATTTAGAATGGCAAGGAACGAGCCTCAGCCAAGCGTTCTTGACCAAGAGGGTAGTTGGCATTATGACGACTTCCTTATTAATCCTTTCCAATGTGTCTGTTTTAGTCTTGGGATGGCTGAGATTTCTGATAAGCTCAGACATGTTGTATTTAAATGGCTGCATCAACAGATGACTACTCACTAATCTCACCGAGCGACTAGACCAGTGCAATGTCAAGAACAGTTCAATACTGCTGCCAAATTAGTCCAGGCTGACCCTGAGAATGCACAGTCCTTTGCTGTGAGTAACTCCTGCAGCTACACAAACACGCCTCAGATCTATTTGTTTCTTTAATCCAATTGGATTCTACTGGGACATGTTTTCATTCTTACACTTCTATGACTTATGTTTGTAGTGATAAGTCTTCCATAATCCTGAAGCTTAAAGGGCTTCAGCACCCTGGCCTGGGGAAGTCATCAGCTTTAGGGACAATAGAGCTAGTCTTAGCATCAGAAATCATGCTCAAGTCATGGGGCTGCAAATCACAAGGTAGCCTTGTTCCTCCTCTCTTCCCTCATCCCCCTCCACATTCTCTTTGGAACATTGATGAACACATAACCTATTGAATTAAAGCTAATTTTAGTTCCAAAGCCATCAGGAAATAAGATCCTGGGGGAATCTTAAGTAATTTCATTTCAGCTGATTAAGATGTTTAGGTACAATGCATCACATTTATGTTTAGAAGTGTTGTCAAAGTTATAAACACCCTTGGTATACAGAGTCCTAGGCACTAACTAATTGGTGGTGGGGTCTATTTAAAACTGTTGATGACTCAAAATTTCCTTGAAAACTCTCCCAGTTCCTTGGTCATAAGGGAAAAGTCTCAAGTCCCTAGGTATGTGTGAAATGATCTGTTTGCCTGTAGTTATTTTTAGTTTGCTCTTGACTTAGGCCTAGTCTGGCTTCTGAGCCTGTTCTTTGATCTTACTCTAATTTAATGATTTACATTCCCTGTATTTCAAGAATGATATAGCCATGTACACAGAGTTTATTACCAACCAGTCCTATGTGACAGGGAGTAAAGAGGCCCCCAAGATCTTAAAGTTTTCTATTCAAAAACTAGTGTCATGTTCAGAGATACATAGGCACTTTCCTAACCACCCTTAGCTACTCTTTATGCCCCAAGCCTATCCGAAGACCAGGTCAATATTGATATCCTCAGGGTGCTTACAGTCTTCTGTGAGATGCCCAATAAATACAGGTAACATTTTTTTAAAGTTCTTCCTATGTGTTTGATGTCTCATTGAGTGCTGAACATGGGCTACTTCATTTAACCCTGCCAATTGTCCTAAAAACAGGCACTATGATTACCCCTGTTTTAAACGTGAGAAAACTGAGGCTTTAAAGGCATTAAATAACTTGCCTAAGATAATATATGTAGCATGTTTTGGAACTGGCATTTGAACCAGGTCAGTGTGACTATGGGGCCCTCACATGGAACCACCATAAGACACTGCTGTGTGGAAGGACAACATGCAATTTCATATGAAAGAGGTTGTGCAATGCTTTTTGGGCTCACCATGGAGACATTACCTACCTCTGACCAGAAGGCTAGGGGAACTGGTGGGAAAGAGTTCACACGAGCACAGGTTATGGGATAGCCCTGTTCTGTGAGAGCTGGACATGAGGGAGAGATGGCAAGGACAAATGTGAGAGAGAGTCACACTGGGTAGTGGGGTCAAGGGGAGGTACGTTCAGAGCCCTGACTCCTCTTTCCTAACACACTTCATCCTTACTGGCACATTCTTCCACCTGTCCCCCTTAAGGAAGTGTTCATGTCACTACAGTGTGGTCCAATGGATAGGGAGCTTGCTGTCATGAAGATACAAGTTCAAGTCTCTACTCCATAATTTGCTAGCTTTATTATCTCAAGCATATTACTCCAAACCTCTGCATTTAATGTTATCATGTGTAAAATAGGGAGATTAATGCTTACCTCATGAGCATATTATGAAAATGAAAGACTGAAGGAAGCAATGAGTAAGATTTGACCCACTGAGCTCAGCGCCAGCAATGTAATGTATGCTCACTCAGCGGCAGCTTCTCCCTATTACACTCTGCTCTCAGGGAAAGTTTTTACGTCACTCTTTTGTATTTTGGTAAATCACATTCCAAACTAGATTTCCCTTCTCAAAAGGGCATCTGGGCACCAAACCTGACCTTTTAGTGGCTTCTCACCTTCAAGGGATTTCAAATGTCAGGGATTTTACTACGTATGTTTTTTGGGGGGGAAGGGAATGAGCATCTTGGTCCTGTGAAATTCAGTCCCAGAGCAGGCAAATTTTCTGCTTATTATTTGAAACTGAGGCCTTCTCATCTCTGAGACAGTCCTAAGCACTAAGGGGAATAGGAATGGGAAAACTGAGTCCCAACATATATCCTGAAGGAAGCACAACCCAACTGCTGGGCCATCGTCTCTGAATCTGTACTGAAGATGTGACAGTCCGTGAGCCTCACCAACTGTAATGGGAAGATTCCATCTCCCCAGACAATAATACAAAGCTGAGTGCTACTTAGCAAAAGTGCTCTGAAGTCACACATTTCCAAATAGCCTCCAACCTACCAGCAAGCAGGCAGTCTTCGCTGTGATCAATAACTGTAGTTAGAGAACTGGAAGTGGAGACCCCATCCCTTCGGCTATTCAACGTAATGCCATTTGCAGTTCACTGGCAGCATGTAAAAAGCATCTTGATCATCACTCCAGTTACTTGAATAAGTTTATTTAGTGTTCAAGTCTTCGGCTTTGCCCAAAGACCACCTCCACATCCCAAAGATCATCAGATATCATTTATCCAGCTAACAGCTTTCTTTCCATTTATTTTTTTTTACCTTCTCTTCCATTGTCTCCTACTTGTTCCCACCTTCTTTCTTATTGTTCTTTTTTTTGAGAAAGAAAGGGTAAGCATGCTTAAAAACCATTATTTTCTCTGTTCAGACTTCAAATCTTTGGTAGGACTTAATAAGATTCTCATGGTAGTTCATACTGGCTTAGTTTTCTGATGTACAAAATAAATTGCTTTTCCTTAAAAACACCATGTTCCTTCAATCTTTTATTCTGTGGGTATACACTAAGCACCTAGTGGGTGCTGCCCAGGATGCAGTTGTATGTATCATGGCTTAAAGCCATAAAGGAAGTGAAAGATGTGATTCAACTTATTAACAAAACAGAATAGGAAAAATGAAGACAGATCAAAAGGGAATCTGTCGTTTTTGCTGGACAAGGTACTGTTAGAGCTAGATCTTAAACATTTACTGAAAGTAATAAAACCAGCACTTTGTGCTCAAGATGCAAAGGGGGGATGAGTAGTGAGAAATCACCCCTGTCACACAACTTAAAGCTGCGAAGTTTGTCTGGACCCCCATGTGCATAAAGGAAGGTGGTGAAAATAAGGGCAGAAGAGGTAGATTTGTGCTAATAGATCCAAAGTACTAAAAACAAACATGTAACTGGCAGAGAACCCCCCACCCCAATGCCATTCCTGTGAGTCTGTTCTCCAAACCAAGCCCTCTTTTGGGTGCCCCCTTTGATGTGGTCTGTTGAGGGACAGTTTCATTCTGATGCAGCAACCACACAGGATCACTCAGTGTCAAAGGGTAGTGGGGAAAACCCCCGAGAAGGAGAAATCGCTGAAGGCAGGATGTGGGATGAGATCCAAGATGATGCCATGTCTTGCCCTCCCCACCCCCCAACCCTGGCTGTAGTAATTTTTAACCAGGCTGCTATAGAGGGACCTATTTTGTAATAAATAAAAGCTATGATTAGGAAAAGAGGAACTATGGTAATCTTAGGTCATTTTCTGCAAAAAACAACAAAAGGTCAATTTGGTTATTGTCAGAACATGAACTTTCAATTCATAATCTGAAATCAAAGACACTATAAATGTTTTATGTCTCATGAATGGCGTTTTGCATTCAAGGTACAGTAAAAAACATCTTCTAACTGAAAAGGTTTTTTTTTTATTGACAGACTGTTGGTGTTGATTAAAT
>VMDR010007070.1:0-42281 GCA_007922815.1 Macrotus californicus | reverse complement strand
TTGGTTGGGTGTCATCCTGCAAAGTGAAAGGTCAGGAGTTCGATTCCCAGTCAGGGCACATGCCTGGGTTATGGGTTCCGAAATAAAAGAAATAGTGACTGCCACGACTGGTGTGGCTCAGTTGGTTGGGTGTCATCCTGCAAAGTGAAAGGTCAGGAGTTCGATTCCCAGTCAGGGCACATGCCTGGGTTATGGGTTCTGTCCCCGGAGGGGGGCACATTTGAGAGGAACCTGTTAATGTTTCTCTCACATCAATGTTTCTCTCCCTCTCTCCCTCCCTTGCCCGGTCTCTAAAATAAATACGTAAATACATAAAGTGACCATCCGACCGGATGGAGGTGGTAGCTAATACTACTGGTGGTAACAATTTTGCAATTTATAAATATACCCATTCAACACCTGTGCCCCTGAAACTGACACAATGTTCTGTGTCAGTTGCATCCCCGTAAGGCTGGGGCAAACAACAGCCCTGGGATCCTGGAGAGGAGAGGCCGCAGCTGGAGGCCGTCCCCAGTGGTGCTCCTGCTCCTCCTGCGCAGCCTTCACCATGGTCCCGGGTACATGGTAGGCACTCACAAACATTGTATTTACTTCTAACCCTGCAACATCCTGTGTTCTGGTGCCTCCCTGTTTGCTGACCCAGAACTGTGGGTCATCCTGGGAACCCAGCCCTTCCCCATGTCCTGCCATAGCTTACTGCGGTGGGCCCTTCAACACCCTTTGCTTTGACCATCTCTTCTCAACGCTTCCCCATCAGACCGCAGGTGTAGAACACCTCTCTGGAGAGGGCCACCCCGCCCAACACACCTCTTTACGTTTCCCTTCAGTCATCCTGGGGGGAGGGCCACCCACCGCCACCAGCCAGGGATGTCCTCCAGCTCATCCCAGTTTCCTCTTGCTGGTCCAAGGGTGGGGAGAGGGGTGGTGTTGAAGGAGGTGGGAGGAGAGACCCCCCTAGCACTCCCTGGAGGGCGCAGCAGGGAAGAGGCCAACTGAGCACAGAAAGCCAGCCCGGGAAAGGTTTAGCCCCGCAATCCAATTCCACTTAATATCCCATAATAAAATGCTGTCAACTCGAGTTTCCTGTTCAAGTGGATTTGTTAGAAAGTCTAGAGGAGGTCAGAGGTGTGTTCCGGCCCTCCTGGGGTAGCGGGGACACCAGTGGGGCAGGGGTGGGGGATGCCTGGGGCATCAGGGCCCCCTCCTCACCCTCTCCCTGCTGCAGTACAAACGGGCTCTCAGGAAGGGGTTTGTCATACTTATCTGTCCCTGTCAACCTGTGGTGGCTCATGGAGGGGCTCTGTATCCTGTATCCCACTGCGGGGTATGTGTATCTTTTTTGATAAGCAACCAGTCACTGAGGTAGAGAGTGTGCTTTTAATGTGGGGGATTCAGACCTGTACCTGAAGGTGGGGTGGTGTTCCCAGGTGGGGGGAGGGTGTGTGTCAGAGCCCCTGAAGTCCCCCCATGAAAGGGGGAGCTGTAAGGTCAGCCCTGGGGCAACCTAGGGAGAGCCTGAAGATGTGGGGCAGAACCTCAGCCCTCTTGAATGGTAACTCAGGGGGTGACCCTGCATAGTTAGTCAAAATGGCTGTAGTGAGGGACAGTCTTGAGAGAGAAGGCCAGTTCTGACCTCAGAACCCAGGCAGGGGCTGTGGGAGATGCCTGCATCTCCACTAGAGGCTTGAGGAATGCAGCTTGGGCTTGGAAGCGTCTGCAGGAAGGTGTGAGGCACAGTGGAGAAGAGGAGGTCACCCAGTGGGTGGGTGGTGAGCTGGGTGGGTGAGACCAGGGGAGGGAGAGGGAACTGAGGAGGGCAGCCCTATTGTGAGCCCTTTTAATTCATGTAAGTGAGGGTTTTTAATTTGTTATTCTGGGTTTTACTTCTATTACCATCTCATTGGCCTCTACACCCTATTTTCCCCCAGCCTGGACCAAATCCCACTTGATGCATTAGGACTAATTCTCCTCCCAAAGGGTTGGATGTTTTCTCTCCACACAAAAGTCGCTTATTTTGGATAGAGACGATTAGATTTATCTTTAATATTTTAATGGCAGCTGGGATTAGTGGGCAAACAGCCTTGACTGGGGCTGTTCGCCATGGATTAGGTTCTGATAAACTCTCAGATGGGGCCCCCCCCCCACTCCACTCTCTGTCTTCCACAAAGTGCTTTTTATTATTTTTTGTTGTTGTTGGGAAAAAATTCTCTTGTCTTTTGGAGCATCATAAATTCCATTTGCTGTTTTCTATTAAATCAAGTTGATTAAACTTGTTGTGACTCTTTGCACATAGATCTTTTTAATTTTAGCGTCTCCAGCATAAAATCTTTAATGGTGCAATTTGAAATAGCTGCAATATGCAGTGCAGGTCTTGACAAAACAGATGGAAATGAGGGTCTGCCGGGAGGGGGCCTGCCCGGAAGGGTAGAGTCGGGAGCAGGCACAGACCTCCAGGAGAAGGCAGGGAATATCTCCCGCCGGGGCCCAGAGCGGACCAGAGAGGCCAGGTTCCACTGCCTGTTCTGTCACCTCCTAGCCTCAGGGCTTGGGTAGTAACCTTGGCTGATGTTCATTGAAGTGCTGGCCATGTGCCTGGCACTGTGCGTGCATTGTCCACAACCCTTTCCAGTAGTCTTGGGTAGGCCCCTTGCTCAATCAAGGTCACACAGTAGGCTCGTGGCCGTGGTGGAGTCCAGGCTGTGTTTGGCTGGTGGAGCCTCACTCACCACCTGTGGCCTCATCAGTGAAACAGGGGTGAGTAGCACCGCCCTGGTTCATGGGTGTTTGTAAAAATTAGACAAGGTCCACAAACAGCTTTGGGAATGGTAGAGGCTGGGCTCTCCTGAGAGCATGGGGGCCAGTGAGCTGGGCCCATCTGGAGCTCCGAGGTCCTGCCATCACTGGGGAGAGCTGAGTTTTGAGAACCTGGGAAGCTCCCCTAACTTCAGGATCGGTGGGAGACACACAGGACCTGGGCTCCCCGTCCCTCCAGCCCCCCAGTCTTCCAGCCTCCAGCCTCAGGCTTTGCTCCCTGCCCCTCTGCTCTAATCCTGAACCTCATCAAGTCCCTGGAAGGGTTGATCCACAGGAGCAAATCCCTCATTCGGAGGGACAAAATCAGCTTAATTTGCAGCAATTTGAAGCAGGTCTTTGCCAGGATTTGAATATCAAATTATCCCACAGCCCTGGGAGGCCTCCCCCTGCTGCAATACGGACGAATACGCTGGAGATTGTCTCAGGAGTGACTGAGGCTGCAGTTGGGCTGGGTGCGCGTGGGGCGGAGGCCCAGAGGGGTCAGAGGGTGCTGAAGAAGCTGAGGTCAGAGTCAGCCCCCATTCCAGAAGGGCGCTGCACCTCCCAGGCCTGTGGGAGAGGGGAGTGGAAATCTCCTGTTTTGAGATTTACCTAGGGTCTTGTCAGCAATGCAGATTCCCAGGTTCCCACCCCATGCATAAGGAATCAAGATTTTCATGACCAGGAAAGTTGGAAAAATTCTGGAGTAGCTCACTTGACAACCAGCAAATCCTTACTCACTGGGTACTCCCTCCTGTTTTGAGGAAACCAGCCTCTGTCATCCACCCCATCCATCCCCAGCCCCTGGTACCGCAGGCCACGTTCCTTTTGCTTGGGGTGGCCCTGGACGCTGAGTCAGTTGCTGCAAGGGCTCCTCTGCCTTCTCTCCCCAGTACCTGCTGGGGCCTGGCCCCGCCTGCTTCTCTGCACACTCAGGCCTGGCCAACAGCCCCCGGTGTAGACCTTGTGGGACATGCTGGCCAGACCCTAGCCATAGGGTAAGACTCCTCTCACAGGCATGTCATCCCCCTCAAAGCCATGAGCCTCTTTGGGGAGGGTCGGGGCTCCACGTCTGGCCCGAGTAGCACTTTTGTCAATGTTGGGTGAAACATTGTCACAGCGCGTACCCATTTGGGACCTTCAGTGTGCAAGCAGCAGCCGGGACTGCCGAGGGAGCCCATGCAGGCCCATCTGCCCATCCAACACCACCAACAGAGAGATGAGAAGTTCAGTCCCTGTCCTCAGAGAGTTCCCAGTTGGGGAGAAAACCACACGTGTGCTGTGACAAGCAGCTTTCACTACATGCTAGACAAAGTTGTATGTGCTTTTCTCCTATTCACCCATTTCATCCTCATAAAAACCCTATGAGGTAGGAAATATTATTAACTATGTCTGCTGTATAGATGAGAAAACTGAGGCACTAGAGATTAGCAACATGCCCAAGGTCACAGTCATACGTGGTGGACCTGGGGTTCATACTCAGGCAGTCTGACTCAGAGCCTGTCCTTTGAACCACTTTGCTCCGCGCCTCTCCAGCTTCTTCACCCATAATGATTTGTTTATGTATACCGCACCTCCCTAAGTGACTTGCCTTATTTTTAAAGGCATAACCACAGTGTGCCCTCCACAGGGAACGCAGAAAGGAGCACTGAACCTGTACTAGGGCAATCACAGGAGACTTTTTGGAGGAAGCATCTTTATGTTGTTGAGCACCAATTGTGTCCCTGGCACTGGTAATGCAGAGATGACAAAGTCATGGTCCCTACGCTTGAGGAGCTCACAAACTGGGGGATGAATATTTGTAAGTGGGTGTCATAAGGGCCCTGATAGAGAAATCACAGGGCATTATGGAAGCCCTGGGGAGACCCCAAAGCTAGGTGGATCAGGGCAGGCTTCCTGGGGGAGGTGTATCTGAGCTAAGACTGAAAGGATGAATGGGAATCTAAGAGACACAACCCCTCCAGTAGGTCTAGTCATTAGGATGAGGGTGGGGGGCCCAGAGGTCCTACCAGGCACTGTCACCCTCTGTGTCCCAGCCAGTTTCTCCTCCATGGAGCTTTCTCGGCAGAACCAAGCCCAGTCCTTCTCTGACCACCTACCCGAGACAGGGAGATTCCCTTCTGGGGAGTTCTTTGTCCCCAACTCCTGTGTGTTCCTAGAAGGCAGGGCCTGAGCACCAGGATCCTAAACCTGTGCCTAGCAGGGGCTGGGCTGGGGCTGTTTGGTTGGCAGCAGTGGCCTTGGGGAAGCCCAGGGGTTTGATCTGAGGGTACCTAGAACTTAGAGCAGGAAGGGCTCCCAGAAACCACACAAGCCCACTTGGAAGGAAGGAGTGAGGCCCAGGGAACTGACAGGAGTTGCCTGGGATTTCAATTCCCGGCTCGCAGGGCCCTGATCTTCTCTCTAGGGTGGTCTTGCCCCCGCCCCCGGGTTCTCTTCTACCTCTTGTATCTGCCTTGCCCGATGGTGGCCAGGGGAGCCTTTCCTGAATAACGATGGTATTGGCTCAGATTAAGGGCAACTAGCTGGCTCTTGGCTTTTCCTTTTTATATAACAACTAATCTTCTTCTAATCAGCCATTATTAAATTATATTCCATTTTTAATTCATTCACAGATCACCGTTGGGACAGCTGGATGGATAATTGGGGAGAGATAATTTATGTAAATGAGGAACAGCAGAAGGTAGGGGAGAGGGAGGCTGAGGGCCAGAGGGGCCCCTCCTGTGCCAGGCTGGGGAGGAACAGTGACTAGCCCTGCCTGGAAACAGGCGACTGGGGGTGCTGGGGGGATTGGGGCCTGTCATGGGGCCTCAGGGTTCTTGACTGGTTGTCCCTCAGCATTGCTTTGAATGCTTCTGGAAAATGGGGAACCTGCTGCTTTTGGGGGGCAGCTCTCAGATATCAGCTCTCCTTGTAGAACATGGATCCTGAGAGGCAATAGAATGCTCTGGAGAATCCTAGAGCCACATCTGTGTTTGATTCTAAGCCCATCATGTGTGGCTGTCTCTTAACCTTAGTTTCCAATTTGCAAAATGGGGCTATTACTGGTACCTACTCATGAGGGGAGGGTGAGGTTTAAGAACCTGGTGCCGAGGAAGAGCTGAATACCAAGTATACAACATGGTTTCTATCACTAGTGGAAGACTCTGTATGCCAATTAAATCTGCCTACCTCTAACATCTGCCCCCAGGCCATGGGGCTGCATTCTCAGTAACAATAACCCTTTGCACAGCTGACATGTCCCTCCCACTGATGATAATCACATCAGCAACTGACACCTGGGAGCATTCCCTCTGGGTCAGGCGCTGCCTTGCTAAACAGCACCTCATTGAGTCATCAGAGCTGCACGAAGTGGGCACTATTGTCTCCACCTTACAAGTGAAATACTGTGTACCCAAGCTCTCTTAGAAAGGTACAGGAGGCTCATAAAGCCTTGGGCCCAGTTGGAGGCCATTTGGGGAAGGTGCCTTGGGGACTGGCAGACAGGGGCAGGGATGGCAGGGGAGGTAGGTAAAGGAGGTTTGAGTTCCAGGCTCCTGGCTATCCCTTTGGGGCCCCAGGAACTGGGCGCTAGTGGGCACAGGTGGCTAATAGGACCTGTGGGGGGTGAGGTCTGCATGTGACAGGCTGGCAAGGACCAGTGGGGATGATCTTGGCCCATTCCCAGAGGGAGGCAGGGGATTAGAGAGAGTTAGGGAGGGTGGTCCCAGAGGGTCCGTGGAGAGTAATGGGATTAGCCCTCCCGAGCAGTGAGTGAAAGTTATTAGTGTGTGGGGCCTCTGGCCACCCACCAGAGGCTGCAGCTGTCACCCATCCCTGGGGAGAGAGTCAGCAGTAGCTCCCCCACCCCCATCTTGGGCAGGCTGGCACCCTCTGCCCCGGACAGGCTTTCCTGCTGTGATCATCTGTGAAGGGGCTGGCCTCCTAGCCTTGGCTTCCTGCCTACCCTTGGCAGACTGGGCCACCCACACAGAGTATACCCTAGCATTGTCTTGTGCCTCAGTTTCCCCACCTGGATAGAAAGCTACAGTGAGAATACTTGAAACACTCTGAGGCAGAACCCCTGAGGTGTGGAGGCCTGAACCAGGTCCCCTAGGTCTCCGGCTCTGCCAAGCATTAGCTGTGCAACGCCATCCACGCCTGTTAGTCTCTCTCTGTCCTAAAATGTAAAATGGGGGCATAGCACGGCAGGGTTTTCACAGGGAAAGCCAGGGCAGGGGGGGACAGCGTCGGACCCTGGCTGGAGATCAGGGTGCTGGGCACCTCCCCGAGGTCAGGGGCACACAGGGAGCGGGCCTGAGGCCCAACAATCAGCGGGGTCACGTCTTGCAGGAACCTCGAAGGGCCTGCCTGCGGGAAGAGCCGCAGGGAGCTGCAGAGGCCACTCCCGACTCCCTCTAGCGGTGAAGGCACGGAAGCCCACCTTCGGGAAGGGCGCACGAGTCCGTGCCAGGTCCACCTTCTTCGCAGGTGTCCAAGGGGAGGGATGCCAAGAGCCCTAAAAGGCTTCCCCTTCTAACAAATGCCTGATTCCATCGAGAGAGCAGCTTCCCTTTAGCTTGTATGTCAGTCTTTGAAAATGGAAATGCTAGGAGCGGAGCTCACCACGGAACATCTTACCCACTGCCGGAGCCAAGCAGCCCTCGGGTGGACAGCGAACGCCAGTCAGCCGGTGCTGAGCAGGGTGTGGAAGAACCCGAGGTGAGAGTCTGTAATCTGACCGGAGGACTGGGTCAGTGGTTTCACCGTTTCCATGGGAACAACCGGTGCACATGTGAAACAATCCCCAATGCCCCCAGGGTAGCCCTTTTATTTCTCCCACTTGAGGAAGGGAACTACATGCTGGCCCCAAGCTGTTGAGCACTCAGCGATGCTTTCACAAGAAGCGATACTTCATTATTTTCAACATGTATGTGTTCTAAAATTATTTTTAAATAAACATCTTTGGAACAGATACACACGTACAGAAGAACCATGAAGATGGTACAGAGTTCTCTTATGCCCCTCACCCAAGTTCCCCTACGATTCGCATCTGACGTTAATATGGTATGTTTGTTACAACTAATGAACCAAGACTGACACATCATTATTTACTAAAGTCTGCCCTTAGTTCGTATTTTCTTCGTTTTTACTTTAGGCCTTTCTTTCTGTTCCCACCCAGGATCCCACATGACATTTGGTCATCATGTCTCCTTAGGGTCCTCTTGCCCGTGCTGAGTGTACAATTTTAAAAAGGAAAAGGAAGTACACATTCATGTCATGGAATACTGCCCTTCTATCACCACACATTCCGATCTGGAACAATCTCCAAGACAATAATAGTATGAAAAGGAAGAGGCAGGACAGCGTCTTTTACCTCCACTTGTGAAAAATAAGCACATAAACAATTTTTTAACCTCTGAAAGGGTATCTGAAAAGCTGGTCATTGGCTGGTTACGGGAAAGGAAACCAGATGGCTGGAGAACAGGGCTGTGAGGGAAGTCTACCTCTTACTCCCTACCCTTCTGTGTTAGTTTAGTGTTAAAAACTGTATGTAGGCATTATCCATCTTGGTAAACGGTTCATTAAACACAACAGCACGTATAGGTGTAATGGATTCACTGCACCGCTCACTTCCTGGGCCCCTGCACTGTTGGTGTAATAGAATCATCTAGCAGCCCCGACTCTTCGAGGGTGTCTCTGCAGTTAGGAGCTCCTGTGGCGCTATGGGACCCACTGGCCTACCTGGCCTGTAAGGTGCCTTTCCTCCCTGGGGGCTGGGGCTCCCTGGCTGTTGCAGGTCCGTATGTGTCAGGGTGCTGTGGGTGGGTGGGTGGGTTCTAGGGAGGACGTGGATATAGGTGCCTGGATTTGCTTAAGTAAGAAAGGCGGGCAGGGACCACAGCATGTGGGGGTCTTGTGGGCCCTGGGTCAGGACGGGCCCCAGAAAGATGGGACCCTCAGCTTCTCTCCAGTGAGGCTGTCTTCTCTCCCTGCAGCCAGGCTGGCTAAGCGCCTCCAGCCCAAGGCCACCCCTCAGCTCCCCAATGTGTGTCTCCTCCATTCAAGCCCAGATGGAACTCTTGGTCTCAACTCCAACATTTCCAGAGGGATAAACATGTTTGGGCTTAAAGCAAGTTGCATGTATGTGAAAGTTTTCATACACATACCTGCCTCCACGTACACGTCCGTACATAATAGGGAGAAACTACCTCTCACAGACATGCCCCAAGGCTTGCTGTGCACTCAGCACCAGTCTAGGTGTTTGGGGGCGCAGAAGAGAGAGAAGCAGGCCTGTCTCCCAGGAGGCAGAGCACAGACTGCTGTGATTTCATGGGTTTCAGGAAGGCCTTCCTCTCCTTCTGGAAATCCATGTTATTTGGTTAAATTATGGGTTGGATCCCTGTGGAATTCAGCTCCCCTAGGAGGGCTCCGAGTTTAGGCAAGTCTTCCAAAGTTTCCAGATCCCCACAGAAAGGTTTCTTGGCATGACATTGAAGGCCCCCTGAGGTTCCACCCCTGCTCACTGTGCAGGGGACAGGGGGCACCATCTTTTGCTGAGTTTCTGGCAGTGTACTTACTCGGGACATTGCCGGAACTGTCTTCTGCACGCCTCCGAACCTTTATCTATGCTGTCCCTTCTGCCTCCCCGAAAGATGCATTGCCTCTTCCCTCCCTTCCCAGCCCCAGGCAAAGACCTGATCTCTCATGGTGTTCACATCTGGCTTTGCCACTCATGCCAGCATACTGTAGGTACTTAATATCCTACCTCCCTTCTGTTCCCCACATCTCCAGAGCATGCATTAATGATGAGTGGTGTTTACCCAGCCATCTCCCCTTTACACCGTGAGCTTTAATTAGTAGGCACAATTTCTGTTTGCTAAATGACTGAGAGGTTTAACCAGGAAGGGGGAAGATGTTTCCTAGCTTACAGAGCTGAGGCTGAGGACCCCATTGTCCCAGGAGGCAGGGAGAGGGTATCCTGTGCCAGGGCCGAGATAGGGGGTACAGAAGAGAAATTTGGCAGGTTGGTTGCAGGGGTGGTTGGGGTGGGGAGAAGGAACAGAACTGGCATGGGTATGGAGGCATTTGACCACCAGTGGGGGTACAGATCTACCCAGCTGGCCCTCAGCCTTACCCTGCTTTGTGCCAAGAGAGTGGGCACCCTGTTCAGGCCCAGGACCATGGTTGGGAGACATGAGCTCAGTGCCCATAGGCTGCCTGGAGACCCCTCTTGTTTGGATTCTGCAGCCCAAGACCAAAGTGGGGAGGGCCCTGCATTGCCCTCTTCTCCTTGCTGGCTAGGGATGTGTGGTTACTTCATATGGCACCTCCATATGGCACCCAGGTCCCCTTGTATCAGTGGAGAGGGATGCCCAAGCCCTGTGCCCTCTGAGGTGCTGGAGATGGGAGGGGTCGAGAGGAGGTTGAAGCCAGGACACCCCAGCATCCAGCACCTGTCATGTCCTATGCAGTCCACTCGTATTTCTCAGGGGGGCACTGAAGCCTGT
Source organism: Macrotus californicus (assembly GCA_007922815.1). Lineage (NCBI taxonomy): Eukaryota > Metazoa > Chordata > Mammalia > Chiroptera > Phyllostomidae > Macrotus > Macrotus californicus. The sequence continues at coordinate 31,998 of VMDR010007070.1, read as the reverse complement.
AGGCTACCTGGGGGCTCAGAGACTGGGGACCCATTCCATAGCTTAAGCAGTTCTTAGGTGAGGCGCTTCTGGGCACCCACCCACCTCTACTGTCACGACTACTGAATCCACTAAACACTTACCACGTGGCAGGGGCTTCACAGGCAGAATCTCATTTAATCCTCACAAAGACCCAGTAAGGTCTCTTAAAAAATTATTCTCGTTTTGTTTTTCAGTGATAACAACTACAGTTCAAAGAAGTGAAGTCGCTTCCTGGGCTTACGGAGCTCACGAGCGGCAGGGCCAGGACTGGACGCCGGCTCTGCCTGCCCAGACAGGCCTGATGTGGCCTCCACCCTGCCGGCCCTGGGCCCAGCTCCCAGCCGGCTCCCACGAGCCCGGAGCTGGTCTTCCCGGCTTGAAGCCCTCCCCTCACCATGGCCTTCCTCTGCCAGGCCAGAGTTTCCACTGCCCTTTCCCCACAGTTGTCCCGCCTGCCTCCAAGCTCTGCACCTCCCTCCCACAAGGTGAAGTCCACCCAGCTGCCCAGGAAGCCCATGGAGTCCCCGGTGTCTGGGGACAGTGGTGGGCAGGGGGCCGGGCGGGAAGCTGAGCTCGGTGGGGAGGCGGGCGCGGTGCACGGCCTGATCTAACCAAGTTTGCCAGGCCGGCTTTTCTCATGGCTCCTGCACAATGGCCGGCTTTGTGCCCACCTGCCGATAATGCTTAATTAGGCGAGGAGTTGATTAATTTGAGGTAATTGACAGCTAATTAGAGGCCCACAAGCTCATTAACTTGACATCTTGTCTTCGTGAATTGGCCGAGTAAGGTCAGGTGACAGAAGCCTTTGCGTCTCCCTCTCCAGCCTCTTAGGCTGAGGTAGTTGCCCAGGAGAACCCAGCAGTGCAGGTGGGGTGTCCCAAGGCTGGGAATGGAGGGAATCAAGGCCGAGGAGAAGGCTCAGGGATGGAGGTGTGTGGCCCTGACCCTTCCAGGAGGGCGTGACCAGGAATGGAGGGCTCATGGCACGGGGGCAAAGACTGAAGAGAGGTAGGGCAATTACCACGGGGAGGGGAACACCTGGTGTCCATGCAGGGGGAGGGGACTGTGTGGGGAAGCCTGCTGGTAAAGAGCACAGGCTTGGAGTGAGAGAGACCTGGGGTCTCACCTGTTTCACTACTAAGCGGCTAGATGACCATGGATGGGTTAGTTCATCTCTAAGCCTCAGGCTTCTCATCTGTAAAATGGGAGTAACAGCCACTACCTCATGAGATTGTTATGAAGAGCCCATTGAAGTAAAGGATTTAGACCAGTGCCCGGGGCCTGGTGAATGCTTGAGTAAGTAAACGTTAAGCACTCCTGGCAGCAGGACGGAGTGACGGGAAGAGAGAGTAAGTGGGTGGGCAGTGCTGTGGGGAGGCAAAGGAGGCCCCCTCCCAAGGGGAGCCACTGTTACTCTGCAGAAAACCTGGTAACAGCATTGTGGAGGGTGTAGGGAAGAGACCTCACTGCTATAACCACTTTAGGAACAATTCAGCGATACATATTCAAGTATATAGGAAATATTATATATTAAAATAAAAATGCACATTGCCTTTGAGGTGCCAATTCCCTGACCACTAATCTATTCTACAGATATGTTTGCACACACAAAGATTTAAATACAAGTACACTTGTACACCCTAACACGGAGTGTAGTAGCGAAGGACTGGAAACAACCTCAATGTCCATCATAGGAACTGGCCACATCAATTACGGTACGTCCATGCAGTGGGAGGTATGTAGCTGTTAAGTCTGTATGAACAAGACCCAAGATAAATTAAGTGGGAAAAAAGCAAGGACTGGGTGTAGTTTCCACGGGCTGGTGTGCAGTAGCCTGAGGCTCAGGGGCAAGAAGGAGATGTATTTTCCACAATCTGCTCATTTTAAATATGGTTTCCGTGTTTTACCTCTTCAAAAACTATTTTAGAATTAAAAAGCAATAGAACTTTTTTTTGAACAAATGAAATCAAACTTGAAAGTTGAGTTCATCACAGAACGGTTCTTGTGCAGCTGCAGGCAGGGACAGAGGCGTGTTAGAGATGCCAGCAGCTCATCTGGAATGCCAGTTCTTTCAGGAAGGAGTCCCGAAGGACCCATCAGTCAAAAAGCACACCTTCAGTTTTGAGGTGAGTGGCCAGTTCTGGCCAGGAAGACCTTAATGCCTCCGGTGCCTGGAGGCCATGGATTCAGGCACCCATCTGGCCCATCTGCACTGAGGGCCTATGATGTGCCAGGCTCTGGAGAAACAGGGAAGCACAGGCCAGGCCCTGGCCCTGGAGCAGCCCACAGTCTCGGGGCTGAATTCACAAAGAGGGGTGGGCAGAGAATGATGCTCCCTCACAAGAGAGTCCAAACAAGGTCTGGGACCCTTGGAGTTTGGCTGAGAGCCCCCTCCAACCCCCGCCGCCATATCAAGGTCACACAGTGAGGGCACAAAACAGGGCCCCTAGTCCTTACGCTCAGTTGCTGGTGGAGCATGGAAGGCAGCTGCCAAAGGGCCATGTTGATCATCCTCCATCCTTCTGACCACATAGCTAGAAGCCAGGAGGAGTCTGAGGTCCTCTAATTCTCCTGTGCTGTTGCCCTAAATTGCCTCCATGGGGCTGTGGTAGCTTTCATCAAGTTTCCCTTCAGAGGCTTAGAGGAATCTAAATTCGTTTTTTTTTCTTTTTAAGGTTTTATTTATTTATTTTTAGAGAGAGGGGAAGGAAGGGTGAAAGAGAGGGAGAGAAACTTCAATGTGTGATTGCCTCTCATGCACCCCCTACTGGGGACGTGGCCTGCAACCCAGGCATGTGCCCTGACTGGCAATTGAACCGACAACCCTTTGGTTTGCAGCCTGTGCTCAATCCACTGAGCTATACCAGCCAGGGCTAAATTCTTTTTTTTTAAAGACTTTTATTATTTATTTTTAGAGAGGGGGGAAAGGAGGGAGAATGAGAGGGAAGGAAACCTCAATGTGCAAGAGAAACATCCATCAGTTGCCTCTCTCACACCTCCGATAGGGCACCTGGCCACAACCCAGGCATGTGCCCTGACTGGGAATTGAACCAGCGACCTATCAGTTTGCAGGCTGACGTCCAACCCACCGAAGCCATGCCAGTCACGGTGGACCCAAAATTCTTTTATTCTATTGGGTTGGCTGAAAAGTTCATATAGTTTTTTCTGTAAAATTTTAAAAGACATATTTTCTTTTGTTTTTACCAATAACTTTATTGATTTGGATATTTTGAGTATGTCAGTTATCTCCTGCGAGGTATAACGTCGATTGTTCTCAATTAATGTCTGGATTTGATCACTATCAACTTCTGTTGGTCCACCCAACCACAAAGCATCCAGCGAGTCATCTCCAGCACGAAACTTCGCAAACCCCCTTTGACACGTTCGATCAGTCACAGCACCTTCTCCAAACATCGCACAAATCTTTTTCAGTGTTTCACTTGTGTTTTTACCTTTCTTGAAATAATAAAGCATAACATACTGAAAATGTTGCATATTTTCTTCCATCTTCAATATTAAAATGGACACACAAAAATCCACCAATTTTGATGTTTTTAAAAAACGCACACTGACGTGACAGCTGTCACAGTACAATCTAACAAAACTGTTTCAAATGAAGTTAAAGACAACTAAGCTCTCCGAGAGCCATCACACAGAAAAAAACAAACAAATTTTTTGGCCAACCCAATACATACTTAGCAGTGGAATTAATGAAGACTGTGTATTCCTGAAGGTCACAAAGACTAGGTGACTCTACCTCCCGGGCAGTAAGCTTTGAGGTGGGGGAGGGGGTCCGTTTTGAAAGTCCCCTTGAGGAACTACGTGCCCCCAGTGTCTGCGGAGGGCAGAGAGTAGCTCCTAAGAAAAGAAAGGGTCGGGGAGAGAGCCGTAAAGAACCACTACACGGTTCTCAAACATCAAGGCCATGATGACAATGACCTCAAAAGTGTGTCTACATGAATGCAGGTCGGGAGGACAGGTGAATGTAGATTTTATAGGGTGGACTATGTATAAGGAAGAAACAAGAAAACCTAAAGGTCTCTGGACTTTTGCCAAACACATTGCAAAATACTATCAAATGATATCTCAATGACTCTTCCAACAACCTGAGAGGTTGGTATTTTTTCCTGTTACTGAGAAGAAAGCCAAATCCAACAAGGCTACGAATCCTACCCGAGGCCGCAAAGCTATTAAGTAGCAGAGCCTGGATTCAAAGTAGAGTGACCAACTGTCCCATTAATAGGACTTCCCTCTGTCCTGGAAGACCCCTGAGTCCCAAGCAACCTGGATGGTTAGTCACCCCAAGTCAAACTCAGTTGGACTGAAAAGTTGGGCCGTGAGCTGTCAGGCTGGGTTCCCCTCCTTGGGCTCAAGAATTCATCAGGTGGTGTCCTTGTTGGCACAATCTCGTGGAAAAGTTCCATCTAAAAAAACTGGTATCAGGATTTTACCTGGGTCTGTTTGTTTGGTTGGTTTTTGGTTTTGTTTCATTTTGAAGAGAGAGATTTCGTTGAAAATAACTCTGAGTTGGGTAGAAACAAAATTATATTAAAAGGGAATGCTAGCATATCAATCCATCAAACAAGGGTTTTTTGTCAGCATTCATGCATTGTAAAAGAATTTTAGGACAGTCCCGGACTTCAAAAAGTGTATAATTCACTTGGGGAGTTAAGAGTAAAGCTTCGGAAATAAAATTAGAGGGTGAAAAACAGTAATAATCATCCCTTCTGAGTGCTGGGTTCTGGGGGTCTCACATATCCTATCTCATTTAACCCAAACTGAATAGCTCTGAGCTACACACTGCTGTCGCACCCATGTTAGACAAGGGCACCCAGGCTGAGTGAGGTTACGTGACTTGCTCAGGGAAAAAAAATCATTAAAAAATCACTGAGTTGTATATACACTAAGATTTGTGCACTTAATGTAAACGAGTTACACTTCCCAGCAATGTGGATCGAACGGGAAACCACTGAAGATGGGGGCAAGGTTCTTTGCCCTGCTCTTGAATATCCTGTTTCCAATAATTTGGGGCAAAGTTTTAAAAATGTGTTTTTGCTTTTATATTTCAGTAATTCAGCTCAAATGGAATTTTTAGCCTCAACGAGTGCAAATAGACATAGCCCGTGTCTGTGAAGGCAGAGCCGGGCCTTGTAGTTCTGGGATCTGACACGGACTCATGGGCCCGGTACAGCCTGCTTGGTCCCCATGGCCCAGCTCCAGTCTCCCGGCTGCAGTCAGTCCTGCCGGGAAGGCACTGGGCATTTGTCCCCTGGGTCCTCCAGGCCCACTCCTCTGTCTACCTCAACACACCCCAACCTCATCCCCTCACTCAGCCTCCTGACCCTGCCGCCACCTCTGCTTTCCAGGTTTGCAGGGCCCACCCAGAGGCACCTTCATCATTCCTTCCTGACACGTCGACGTTCATTTTCCTGGGACGAATCTCATTTGACAATCTCCTGCCCATATTTCTAAGCGATCTGGGCCTCACTGTGCTATTTCTCTGTCCTCTCCGGGTTTTGTAATACCAATCATCTGCAGGCTTCATTAGCATGCTGTTTACCCATCTTTCAGATCATTAATGAAGATGCAAAGTGAGACACCAGTCCTCACAGGCCCCCCCAGCCACATGCCTCCTCCCATGCCTGGTGCTGCTGGAATCATTATCCTTCCTGGTGTGACAGGGTCAGAACCAAACCAATTTGCATCAATCTTTGGTGATATTGGGAAGTGTCGCCTGCCCTGCAAGGCTCATGTTCAGCAACGGCTCCAGCTGTCTGTCCTGGAGTGCCCCTCTCTCCTTTGGAGGGCTGAGCAGGTCTGGCTGCCCCAGCTCATCTGGCTGAAAGCCCCACAGCTCACTCAGCGATCAGGCAGGATTCAAGGCTGCACGTGGCTGACGTCTCCCCTGTGTTTTGCTATCCCGAACTGGGCAGGAAGTAGCGTGTCTTTGGGAGACAGGGTGGACGAGTGCACGCACCGGTGAAGTGCAGGAGGGAGCGGGTGTGGCAGGCACGGAGTTTTTTTACTCCTCATGACATCTACTTCTGCTGAGGGATAATGGGGAGCAAGGCTCCTTAGGACCCTCCAAGTCTTACTCAGGTGCCTGGGCTTGTCTATTCCAATTTTTCCATGCTATTGCAACCACTTTGCAAACACACTAAGTGGAATAGTTCACTATGTGAATGTACCATAATTTACACGACAGTTACGTGTTTGAAGGACCTCTGGGCTAGTTGGTTTGGGGTACACGGGGCTGTGAGGGAAGTAAGGGATGAGCATCAGTGGTAGGAAGGAGGCAGCAGCAGCAGCCGCAGAGGCAGAAGGAGTGGGGAGCAGGAGGCCAGGAGTCACCAGTTCCTTGGACACCGTTCCTGGTCTGACTCCCGTGCATCCCTGTGGCTCTCCGAGCGCTTTGCCAGCAGCCGCAGTCAGTGCTTCTCATTTCCCTTCAGCCTCAAGTCACTGACTTTTCCAACTTGACTCCTCTCGGAGGCTCCTTTGTGTGGAGCTGCTGGCTCCCGGGGCTTGGCTGCATTTGGGAAGGCCCTGGGATGTGACCTTCAGCCCTGCTTGACCCTGAGGCCCCAGGCTGCAGAGTCAGACCTGGCTGCTCTCCATGGGTTCCCAGAGAGGGCAAAGCTGAGAGCAGGCTGCGGTCCGTAGAGGAGGGGGAGGGGGTGGCCAGGCCTGAGTGGACCCTGCTCGGCCCTGGAGAGGGAGCTTTTGGAAGAAGGATGAGGGATTGGGAGGAAAGGGAGGGAGGAAGGAGAGAAAAACAGGGTTTATTGAGGCTAGCGAGGCTTATGTCAAACCCACTCTCAGTTCAGAAACCTGACAGTGTCACAAAGAATACCTTTCCCTGTTGCTAATTAGCAACAAATGGTCTTCAGTGCCATCGACAGTGGTATGTGCCGAGTGTCTGGGCCCACGGGCTGCCTCAGAGGGTGGAAGGATGGGGGCAGGAGAGGAATTTAGTAAACTGTCAGCTCTGCTGCAGAGTTGGAGAAACAGGTGCTCTGCGGAACTGACTCGTCAAAGTCACCAAAAGTTATCACGTACTCCCTGCAACGATGATCAAATTTTGACAAATGTGAGTATAATAAGTAATTAAATACCACACTGAACCCAATTTTAAAGATACATCTATCAAGCCATTATATAATGGGTAAGATATGCTGTGCACTGTTCAAACACTCGCAAGTACTAATTCAATCTCCACAACTACCCTAGGAGTTAGGTGCTAATATTGGACCCACTCCACAGATGGGTAAACTAAGGCACAGACAGGTTAAGCAACTTATCCAAAGTCACACAGCTAGTAAATGGCAGGAACAGGATTTGGACCCAGGCAGCCTGATGTTGGGGTCTACGCCCTTCTCCATGATGCTAAGCTTCTTCTTTAAAGAGAAAAAGGTCCCAGGACACTGAGGCTCAGAAAGAAGTGACTTCCACCAGCTCATCCCTGCCTCGCTCTGAAAATCCAAGCTTACTATACCTTAGACTAGCAACACAGCTAGGAACACCAAAGATCATGGTGCAGCTCATCCTTCCCTTCGGCAAATTCTTGCCAAGCACCTGCCATGTGCAAGACACTGTTCTAAGCTCTGCTTACAACCCAAGAAACTATAGGAGACTGAACAAATCAGGATCAATTCTTTGATACTTCCCAGAAGTTATTTAAAAAGTCAAATCTTATCATTACTTCTGTGTCTGAGAGATACATCGCAGGAGGGGGGAAAACCAACAAAGCAACTCTGATGAGTTGTTTCTAGCTCCTTGGATTCTAGAAAACTGAGTGTTTTCTGCTATTGGAGGCAACTTACAGAAGCATCAAGTATAGACAGATCAAAACGGAAAGCAGAGGACAGGATAAAGATGAAAATACATGAGTCCAACTCAGCTCAGAACTTGAGTTTAATTGAGATTCCAACTGCCACTCTGCCCTGCATTCCTTTGTCCCTTGCTATGATCAAGTTCAAGGCTCCATCACCCTCAGTAATCCCTGTAATGGGCTGCAATCCTCGGGGAGCTGTTTCTGTTTATTAATGGCCAACCTCTGAGTCATATGGAGTGTAGCCAGTGGTGGTTGCTTGCCCTGGAGCTGATGGGCCACTCTTCAGTTTTAAGAAGTACGGATCTTCCCAGAGAGAGTACGGGGACAGCAGGCAAGGGCTGTAGAAGAGGCAGAAACATAGAGGTGATGGTGCTGGAAGTGAGGACCCCTTCCAGGTCATGAGCTCCTTGAGAGTAGAATCCACGCATGTTCTCCTTGCGATCATAACTAGTTTACAGGGCTTCAATGTAGTAGTTCCAGGACAGTTGCCACAGTTATAGCTATCCATGTGGACAGGTGGATGAAGGGATGGAGAGACCAAAAGAGGGCAATAGGCAGAAGGTGGTAAATAAGCAGGGGGAGGCCAAGTAGCAGAGACTGGGCTTCCCCAAGGGTCAGGAGTTCTCAGTGTTTCAGATGGTGGCTAAGTGACGGGATCAGGCTGTGTCCAGGGCTGTTGTCTCAAGCCCACTGCCCACAGCCCCAGGGTTTGCTTCTTGGAGTTGGGAAGACATTGCAGCAGCTGTTTGTTTAGAGACTCTGTCCCCTCACTCCCCACCGCCCTTCCCGCATCTGTCCTCTGGTTAGAGTTGTGTGAAGCGGAAGACAATTTAGGGTTTATTAGTGTCCCAGGGAGACATGTAACCTGTGTTGCTGGGACCCAAACAGCAAGAGTCTTAGCGGCAAACTCCAGCCGAGAAAGACTGAGGAATTGTCTCACCTAATTATGGGGACCGGCCCTCTTTGTGTTTGTGATTCGGTACGGTTGTCCGATCGCTTTTGATCGCTTTTCTCCATTTGCTGGCTCAGGCTATGCTGGAATTGTGCTAATTAGAAGCGAAATGGACAGAGCGATCCTGTCAGCCCTGGTTACTGGTGGGGACAAAGCGGAATATTATTCTGAGGCAGTGTTTTGTGAGGGCCCTGCGTCAGCTCTCATTAGGAGGAAGGGCCCCGGGAGGGGAAGGTTCCAAGGGCCTGGCCTGGCCAACGGAGCGCTAGGGTGTCCGTGTGCTAATTAACAGGCTCTGCCAGCACTGGACAACCAGGAGCCTCACAGTCGCACCTGGTGCCACCTGATGCCCCCAACCACCCCTGCTCACGAAGAAAAAATGTGGGGCAAAGGGCGAAAGGCCAGTGGCCTCTTTGGACATACGCAGGGACACACCCCTAAATGCCCCAAAGCCTCAGTAGACAGGAAAAGTCAACTACAGGCCAGTGGGAGCATCAGTTTGCTTACTCCCTGAAGGCAGAGGTTCCTCTGGGGAAATGAAGCCCCTGCTGGCGTCAGGTAGTCCAGCAGCTCTCAAAGGACGAAGAAAATGGAAACTGGCAAACATGACCAAATGCTTGGAGATGGAGTTTGTGCGGAAGTTGAGGGCTGGTAAGAAACCATCTTATCTGACCCCTGGGACCATCCACCTTGAACCGTCTGCCAAGTTCTCCCCTTCCTGCTCTGCCAGCTGACTTGCTTGTGATGCTTCAATCCTGGAGGAAACAAAAGGGACCAAGGCACCCCCTCGGAAAGGATCCTGCCTTTATTACAAAGCTCCTATGGAAGTCCAAACACCCTTTGGAAGCCACAGGGGCAATGGAGAAGCCACTGGAGCTAGAAGCTAGCTCCTAGGAGACAGGAGTTACAATAAACTGCAGCTAGAGACCCCCAAACAAGGAGCAGTCAGCAAGTGTCCATTTTAAAAATATGATAAATGGGTAACAAAGGGTAAAGAAGTAATGATGGCATTGTGATATCAATGCAGTTGATAGCCTGTAAATTTTTAGTGCTTGAACAATGGAAGGAAAGCCAAGCAAATCAGCAGAGGCCTCACAATGAGAGACTGCTGGTGAGAAAAGACTGAAGAATTTAACATGTGCCTCCGAGAACCAATGCGCTGCTTCTCAGGACAGCGTGCTCACAGCCAACAGGGGTACTACAAGGGCGCGTTTGGGGGGGCCAAGGGAAAGGGAAAACAAACCTGTGGGCAAATAATGATCAGTTATTGGAAAAATAACCTCTAAAGATTTAGAATAGAATATTCACACACTGTCCCTTTTTGGTAAGTCAGTCGCAGGCCACGCTTGCCCAGATCACAGAAACCTATGGCTCATCCAGATGTTTTCTTGAAAATCAGGGATGAGCCAATGATGCTTAGCAGTTTGCCTTCCTTAAAATGGAATATTTTCTCTAAAAGGGCATTGATAGTTTTATCAAGGGGGGATAATAGTAGTACTGATTAATATTTCTTCTCTAGTTTCTTAAACAGAGTTGAGAAGGACCTCATACTAAGAATTTTAATAGGTGGCAGAGAAATATTTGTTTTCAATCCATCATATTTAACTGGTAGTCTGCAAATAGATAGGTTTTAAACCCTCAGGTCAAAGAAGACAGTGAAGAACTAGATGTGAAGGAGACAGCCGAGACCTCAAGAGCTTATACTTAGCAGGGCAATGGGCACGGACTTGGTCTCTTCAATATCAGGCACTGTGGCAAGTCACAAGGCTGGTATACACAGAGGCTGTGGGAATGCAGGGGCAGGATTCTTTCCAGCTGGCTCACCAGGGGTTTATAGGTAGGGTAGGTTCGCTATGTGCAAAGGGACGTGAGACTTTTTAGGAACTCAACAGCATAGGCAAAGGCACTCGAGTGAGGAACTGGGGATTATTCAGACTGACTGGAACAGAGACTTAAATGTTGGAGAGGAAGGAAACCGAAATGGAGGGTTCATTAAGATGACATGCAAAGAGTCTAAGATGCCAGGATAAGAGATCCAGACTTCATTAGTAGACATAGGGAGGTATTAAAGGCTTAAACACTACTTTAGGGGGTAATGAGCTAGATGGCAGGTAGGACAGACTGGCAGCTGGGAGACCACGTAGTGGATGACCACACAGCCTCACCACCTGCTGTCGCACGAAGGGAAGACAGCGGAATATTTGTCATTAGAGGCTCACTTTCTGATTAGGTCTACACTTCAGGTATGCAACTTGGCCCTTTGAAGAAAAACTCACTCTCCTATAAAAGGGACATATTTATTATGACGACACAGAAAACATCATATACCAAGTACAATCTCCTAACACCCTGAAATACACACATGCACACACTGTACATAAATTTATATTATCAATATAAAAACACATTATCAGCTTTTCGGAGGATGACAAATACAAAACGAATAAATATCGCAATGCTAAAACATCTGCTCACACTAAGTGCTGGTGAGTAAGCCGACAGTAAAAGAGGGCCCAGCAGACCGGAGAACAACCACAGAGCTTCAGGTTACAGACCAGTCGGTTTTGGGGGGGCATCCCAAATCTACTCCACGTACTTCTCAATTCCCCTTTGATGTCATCAACTCTTGGAGCAAAGGAAGAATCTGACATTCTGGCACTATTTTTTGGGCATACCCACTCTCTTCAACCACGTTTAAGATAAAGGAATGTCAATACAAGCTTAACTTAAAAGCAGAGCCCCTACAGCCCACCATTCTACGGTACATAGCATCCAAGCAGAAATGTTTTCCCTCTCATACTCATCCTCTGTGTCTTGTGCTCAATTTTTCCCTTCTTGTCAATGAGTAAAATTGCACAGGTGGTCAAATGGCACAAATAAGAGAAAAATCCAACGTGAATTCCGGCACACGTCAGAAGATGGTTAATGGGCCAGCTATTCAACTGAATAGCGCTGCACCCTCCCACAGGCACCCGGGGCTGAACCCTGACCACGACTCTCCTTGTGCCCAGGCACTGCCAGACTATGGCCACACAGATTCTCTTTCCACAGAGTCGAGGAAACCCCAGGTATTTCTCAAACGCATTAGAGGCTAGGGCTGCCTTGTAAGACGAGATGTGAAGAACATGTGTTGTCAGCATTACCCACAGGCTAGATTTTCAGGTTTTAACACAGAGGCAAAGAGCTCCGTAAGAGTTACATTTAGGAAATTCTTTTTCTTTCATGTGCATGTTTCTGTCCTATGGGTGAAACATCTGATATATGCTGTGGGAGGGGACAAGGGGGCAAAAACATCGCCACCGTTCCACAGCACGCACATTCCTTTAAGGTCAATCAGAGTTTCCAGTTTTTAATCAAATGGGAACCCCTGCAACCAATCCCCTTTCCCTGTCTTCAGGCCATACTGCCTCAATTGAATCTGTAACAGGTTAACTAGAACTCAAAAGTCCTTTCTGTTACCTTTAAATTAGTCTTGAGGTCTAGAAGTCAATGCAACCTTGCATGGGCCTTTCACTCTATGAGCTACTCCCAAGAGGAACTTGATACACAGGGATCCCCTTCCTTGGAGTCAGAATGGATGGTGGGGGCTGGGAGGTGAGGAGTGGAAGGCATCAGGGTATGGGACTATCACGAGAGGTGTGGAATTTTAAAAGCAGGCATACATGTTTAGAAGATCCTGGTTTCTCCAGCAGGGGATTCTTGGAATCTAGTATACACTGGAGAGTTCCCAGGTCAAGCTACATGGTCTGGTCCAGAATCTAGTGGGTCTCTGGGCTCCTAGAGTCAAAAACACTTCTTAGAGATCAAGTACAACTCAAAACAACCCATCTAATCACTGTCACCACAGACTTTGCCATCACAGAGCCAAATCATCTGTAAGATCCTAGGGCTCCCGAATCATCTCCGGACCCGAGGAAGCGGGACTTTGACCCTTAAGAACAGCATGCCCTCCGTTGTTACCAACGTCTGAGGAGCAGGTGGCCGAAGCCTGGAAGCTGACTGAATAACTGCATTCAGAAGAGATTCTTCTCTTGCTGTCGAACGTCCTCAGCGGCGCAGAGTACCAGGAGCAGGAGAGAGGGTCAGTCCTGGAGGTGCATCCTCCAGCCTCTCGCTGGGAAGCAGTGAGGTGCGCATCACCAGAGCTGTGCTGGGAGGGGAGCTCGGTTCCAGCCCCCGGGACGTCCTGTCTGCAAGCTGCTGCTACTTCTTGGGTTTCTCTAGAATGTTGAGGAATTTTCCCCGTGTCATCTCTCTAGCTGAAATCACAAAGCAAATGAAAGATCAATGAAGACCTAAAATCTGAAAAAAGGATTATAGGGAGATTTAGTTTAAAAATGCAGATTGATTACATTGTATGCAGAGGACCATAAGAGATTCAATCACCACAAACCTCCAAAAAAGGAGGGAAAACAAACCACTACTGACAACCAAAACTGTGCAAAGTACAAAGTCGTTCTGAAGTTGGTAACTGCTATAAAGCACAGGCCAACTGGGTAGAACTTATCATCCACCCTTAAAAAAAGTCATCAGGGAATTACCCCCAAACCTCCCTCTCTCTCTCTCTCTCTCTCTCTCAAGAATGTAACCTAATACTCATGTTCACTATCTCAGGGGGTTTGTTCTTGGAGGCTAAAATCCAACCGAGATTATAGTCTTCTCTGGGTTGTTGGTCTCTGGACGTTTATGATCTCAAACCAAAGTTGGCGATCATTTACCCTGCCCTCGGTGGCAGCCTCTGGATACTGTAATATAACAGGGTTTATGTTCCCTTGGTGCGGTTCATCTGTGGATGGAGTAATAAAGTAGGGTTTATAGAGCTTTGGTCTTCTCTCTCTTGGCATTGTCAGTCCTTAGATATTTAATACAGCCAGGCAAGGTCTACGCGTCTTTCTTTGACTCTCCGCACTATCAATCTCTGAATGCTGTAGTTACAAGAGGGTTTATGCAGCTACTTTCCTGCATATGAGGCTGCGAGACGAAAGTAGACATTCCTCCCTTACAGGGTCACTCCAGAAGCCCCCTGTTTTAGCTCTGTCAAGCAAATCCTCAAACATCGTATATAGCCTAAAACCCTCTTCATCCTCATCTCTAGGAGCCCATCTTTTCAGATCTCTTAAATGGATTTAACAGTGCAGGAAGTTCCCCATGGTTTTTCCCGGAAGCCAGAAGTCTTCTGGAAGCACATAGTGGACACACAGCAGGCTGTGTCCCGTGGTCTCCCAAGAACATGTCTCCATCTTGGCCAAAGAAGTGAGGTGGCTAGGAAGGCTCTTGCAGGGATGAGGACCTTTGCGCTGGCCTCCTTGCTGCCTTTCCCAAGTCCAGAGCAAATGGTGCCAGATGAATGGCCTCCCCCCTGCCCCACCACCTAAATTTAACAGTTCCTGGTTCATTTGTACAACGCAGAAATAAAACAATACCAACTCTGTAACTACCAAGGCTGGTGGTCTCGGCAGTCTATATATACTCCCTGCCTTCCACAAGTTTCTGAGCTCCAACAAAGAGAAAGGAAATCTGCGACTAGGAATGGAAGTCTTGGTGCTGGTCTTGCCTCATGTGCCCAAACCCCACACTGTCTCAAATCAAACTGACCATTCCTTCCTTGGTGGATTTATACCAAACCCTATACATGCAAAGTTCCTACCAGATTTGCAATTACTTGTTTATATACTTGTTTTCCTCTGCTGAAGTATAAAAATAGAGGGCAGACCCTATTATTATTATATTTTAACCCTTATTAAGAATTTGTTTATTTATCTTAGAGAGAGAGGGAGGGGGAAGAGAGAGAGACAGAGAGAGAAACATTGACTGGTTGCCTCCCGCATGTGCCCTGACTGGGGATCGAAGCCATAACCAGGTATGTGCCCTGACCAGGAATCGAACACGCAACCTTCTGGTGTACGGGATGATGCTCCAACTAACTTTGCCACCTGGCCAAGGCTGTTTCATTATTCTGTGTTATCACCAGCACCCAGCATGGTGCTAGGCCTAGCACCTGCTGAATAGATGTTGGCTGGATGAATGATACACAAAAGAACTAGAACTAAGTAGGATCACAACAAAACTAGTTTCCTTCCTTCCACGGACAAACAATAAGTCTTGCTAGTGGTCCTTGGTGCTCTATTCTTGATATCGTGGGGTTCTTTTTAAGTTTACCTTTCTTGTCTAGGAAGAAAAATAATTTCCCTTGGTAGAAACAATGCCAGATTAATGGAGAGATTGGGGCTGGGCAGGGTGGTGGAGGGGAACAAGGAGTAAACTACCCTAAAGGAAACCCAAACAATAGGTATGGGGTCAGGAGGGCACTTGAGGTAGTAGGGGACCACTCTGTAAAGTACATGATTTTATAACCACTTTGCTGTGCATCTGAAACTAAGACAGAATAATACTGAGTGTAAATTATAACTGAAAAATAAATTTAAAAAAAGGAATTTTCTTGCTCATGGGAGTCATATGACTTCTTTCAGAGAATACAGGACTTGAACTCAATTTAAGTTCCAGCTCTAGCATTTAGCAGCTGGGTGACACCATGAGCAGTTACGAGCCTCAGCTCTTCGCCTGCACAATGACTAGCATATTAATGTCACCTGCCTGCCCTTTTGGATATTAAGCAGTGAACATGCTTGGCATAGTGGTATCATTAACACAGTACCTTTCAGAGGAGGGTAAGTAGCCTGCTGCTTCTCTTACACTCAGTAGTTCCTGAGTGAATAAATGAACTAACTGTGATAATGGAGGCTAGGCATCTCAAAAATCCATTCCCTGGAATCTTTTCCCTTAGCCCGATCCCACAGATACTGACTTAGACTTTTGGCCTGAGACCCATCATCACTCTTTCCTGCTGGACGAGTTTTCTGCCTACTCTCCAGTTCTCATTTAGGACCTCAGGAGAGCGTCAACTGATCCCGCAACCTGGCTAGAAGCAGCCGCTCTGGAGACCAGACACGGGTAACACACAACTGCTGGGGAAAACAGACACGTGTCCCAAAAATCCTGGGCCAGGGGCATTCTACTGATCTTACTAATTATTTCTGCCTGCTGCTCTTCAGATTCCCCGCTTCTTTATTATTTTTTCCCCAAATGGGAGAATGACCAAGATTTTAAGACTTAAACTTTAAAAAGACTCAATATAATCATGTGACCAAAAGGATTTAACAGGAAAAATAACAGATATTCCAAAGTCTCTCAGTGGCAGGCTCTCCTTGAATGTAACCAATCCTTTTTAACAACCCCTCTCCCACTCAATCATTCCTCCCCCTTCAACCTAATCTAAGTACACAGAGCTGCAGGGAACCACCGTAAAAGTACAAGTAATTCAGAAGACATCATCTTCTGCATGGGAGGGGAGAAAGTTTCCCTAGTCGCCAGTCCTATATAGGAGATATACGAATTTGTGACATAGCTGCTCCCTAAAAGAGGGCTGTGCCCTATAAATCACATCCTAAGCACCAACCCCTTTTTGTGCACAGAGAAATTGCTGCGGGTCAGGGGCTGCTCCCAAACACGTGCCCTCCTGTTCACTTGTCATCAGAGATGTTAACATCTCTGATTAATTCACATACCCCTTATTTTATTCCTCATTTCTTTATCCTTGCTCTCCTGCAGTGTGAAGATTCTTACCGACCTGATACAGTAATCACCGCCTGCTAACCGCACGCCGCCTACACCTAGTGAAATTGTTTAGTGATGCCAACCGCGCTTTTAATTTGCAAGACATCAGACACAGAGGTAATTTATACCAACATCTGTTCATTTTTGACTTCTGAAACAAACTCGCACATGCTGCTACAAAATCCCATTAGGTGTAGGGAGACAGCCTTCTGCTACTATTCTGTATTCTTCTGCACATACACACACACACACACACACACACACACACACACACACACACACACACCCCTACCTTCCAGTAGGGTTTTATATGTAAATGCATTTTACTAAAAAATTCTCACCAAGGATTGCAAATCCCTTTGGGGAAAACCTTTAGGGATGCCTACAGTTTGCTTACAGAGGGCAGGAAGGTATTTCTACTTCCCCCGGACCACCTCCCTTTTGTTTGCCCACTAGTCACAGCTCGGTATGTTCTCAAATTCCTGGCCAGGGTAAGAGCACATATACTCCCCAGTTTGGCACTTCTAGCCCCCCCCTTCTCTCCTGGTTCTTTTTGCTACAATGTGCTAGAAGACAATCCTAGAGATAATAAAATTGCTAGAAAGAGTTTTATCTAGAGTCCATACAGTTTCTTAACTATTTTCTAATTCTGGATTAATTCTCTAAGGTTACAGGTTCAACGGGAAGGCAATGCTGCTTCCACATTCTAATAACAATGCCAAGAGGGACTCACTGGTCATCAGCCACCACAGTGTATGCTGTGCAGAAGAGAGGCATGACCTCCACGTGGTCATGATTTACAGGCCCTCCCATGCAGAGCAAGCCCATAAACTGAGAGAGACACCACAGAGACTGTCACCCTAGGGGGGACATGTGAATGGCCACAGAGAGTGTGGGAGAGGAGACCACTTGTACACATTTAAAGGCAGCAAAAGGATAAACTACAATCAACTTCCAGGTCTGTGCTGTTTCTATTAGCCCTTTGTAGTTTCCCTGGGACTGTCAGGTCCCTGGCAGCTGTAAACACCTGGGGTACTTAGAGAGGTCAGGGCTGTAGGGAGGACTGCATCATGCTTGCTGTTGAAGGTGTTGTGCAGTTTAATATAACGTCTTCTTTAGACTCTCCAATTCCTCCAGCCTACATTTAGCCTTGCCTCTGGCTCCCTTTCCACAATGACTATCCCCAAACTGCCTTCTCTGCAGTAAATTTCCTGGTGGCTGGTTGAAAAAGATGCAGCAGTGCAGATTGATTTCCCACTGGTAAGGGGATGGGGGTTACCAGAGAGGCATCCCGGTTAACGAGATTGGGTGCAGGACTCTCACGAGATCAGCCCTCTCTGCCAGGAGTTTGCACCTTTCGCCCATGACATATGGGTTTCATTACAGATTTTCCAGAGTGTAACTTTCAGGAAATTGCCTGATAAAATTCTGTTTGACTTTAATGTAGGGAACAATATAAAGATTAAGTAACTTTTAATGAAATGGAAGAAACATAATGTTTGCCTTTTAATTCCATTACAAATAACTTTAAATATTTCTGTGCCTCGATATGATTAAAAACATTAGCGAGGTGGGGAAGAGTTACCTTCCACTGGTTCTCTCACATCCCGTGGAGCAACATCAGGCTATCTTTCAGAGACTCTAATATGAGTGGCCGGGAACCAAAGGAGACAGCGTAATTGTGAAGGGAGCAGGGCATTCAGCATTAGACAGGCTTGGGTTTGAACCCCAGCGCCTACACTGATTCTGCTACTTAACAGCTCCTACACTTCACTTCCACTGCGGGCAAGTCACCCAGTTCATCTTTCTAAGCTTCAGTTTCCTCATCTGTGCAAGGTGGGATAAACACGAGGTTCGCGGAGGCGTTCAGCCAAGGCTAGCTACTTATAATCATCTCTTCCATTTGAAACCGGAAGTCTGTTTAAGCAACAGGACACTCGATGGGAACTCATTTCTTTTGCAGTGCTTTATCCCTACCCAGAGACACACTGCCCCCACATGTAACAGCTACGCCCCGAAAAATTATATAACTGTCTTTGGGTTTACACTGATAAATAAAAAACACTCAAAATTCTCCAGCTGAACAAGGTATGCAAGGAGTAATTTTTTTTTATTAAACAGTGAGAGCAAAGTAACTTACTGGACTAGGAAAGGTAAGACCTGAACGAACACAGCAGTGGAGAAGGGGGTGCTCTCACAGAGCCTGTGTTCTTCCCCAGCCCACGTCCATTTGACGTCACTCAAAACACACCACTGGCTACTTAGTTAAAAAAAAAAAAAAAAGGCAATATGCTTGGGCACACACACCAGTTACTTTATGTACATTAGAGGGGAAAAAATGAAAGAATAGAGAAATCCACACTACAGTGGTTAGGATGTGGTTTTCTAAGTGGAAATGTCTTCTTGGTTTGGAGGGACAGAGCTCCGGAGTAAAGTAGCAGATTCCTTTTGTAGTAGACACCTGTCTTTGCTGGAACACACCGACTGTATCTTCAAATTCCATTTCCAACTGTGCAGGTACGTTTGTTCCATTGGTTCAATCGACTGCCCGTCAAATTGGAATCTGATCTGCCTCATTGATAAACCTTGTCATTCAAAATAGGCCTTCATTCGTTACTGAGTGCGATATGCCTCTTAATCTTAAACCTCACCACAGAACTGTCTGCCCCCCACCTTCAAATTAATACGGCCGCTGTTCTTAGTCTCGACTTCCTGCCTGGGTTTTCACTGGCCGGGGCGAGCACTGGAGTCTCCTCAGCTGCTGCTCCACCAGAGGTACCAGGTCCTCACTGAATGAGCACACAAGCAGCACCAGCAGTGGCCGAAGGAGGCTGAACTACTTATTTTTTGAAAAGAGCTTGAATGTCAAACAAATGGAAACATGAATGAACTGTGTCTCCACAGCACATACACTCCAGAGGTAAAACCTGCTGGAATAATGCTGGGTGCCAGAGGCAGTCACTTTAGTTACACCAGCAGCTACTTCTAGCAAAAGGAAACACAAAATCCTAGTTACTTTAGCATAACTCAGTCTGCTAAAAGGATGTTTATTTTAATTCGCTTCATAGAAGATACTTTGTAGAAATCATGCCACTTGTAATAATTATGGCTCTGACTCTTTAAAAATTACTTTTTGGTCCTTGAAACCTTGAATGAATTCTAATAACTATGACAAGAGGGATCTCCTAGTCATGGGTGTGTGCTGTGTGGAAGAAAAGCACGGGAGGGGTGGATGAACAGTTAAGTGAGTCACTCAGAGTGCCTACCACGTACTCGACACTAGGGAAGACTCAAATAAATAAGAAGTGGCCTTTGAGAGGGGATTACTCTTCACAGGTATTTCGGGGGATCAGAGAACAAAAGGAAACCAGTGTGATTTATAATGCTGACTTCTCTCGCACAGGAATGTGGAAAGTTTTTCTGCCCCTCTGGCTTAGAGCCAGGGCACAGCAGAGCCGTTCCGGGGCAATCTGCCAGACTGAGACTCTTCACCGCGCTCCAGTTCAGACCTCTGCACAAAACGTACCGCTAATCGGTCGCTAATTCAAGTCAAGGACTGAGCACCTTTCAATGCCTCCACTACGAGAGCAGCTGGTGCCGGTGCCACTGTCAAGAGCAGAAGATGCTGTGAACTGAGCGGGTGTCACTGGATGAGAAGGGGTCTCTTAGAGCTGCACTAGACTTGGTGGCCCTCAGAAGGTGGTGTGATTATAATAAAGTCTACTGGCCACTCTCAATCATCTCTTGTGGGAGAGCACACACAAGTGAGAGTCTTCGGTAAAAATCTCACTTCTCTCGAAATACATAAAAGCAGCAATTGAAGGTAGGCAGAATAGCCTTCAGGTTTTTGCCTGAAGTTCTTCAGGCATAGCATTCCAAAAAGGAAATGGGAATATCCGAGAAAAGAATAATCTGAATGTGCTACCTGTGACCAAACTATCACAGACTATGAAAATCTTTGTCCTCAGAATTCTCGAAAAAGCCTTTTTGGGGCACAATTTCCAGATTTCTTTTATACTGGATGTCTTGTCTAACAGGCCTTTTTCTACCTTTTATACTGGATGTCTTGTCTAACAGGCCTTTTTCTACCTTTTATACTGGATGTCTTGTCTAACAGGCCTTTTTCTACCTTTTATACTGGATGTCTTGTCTAACAGGCCTTTTTCTACCTTTTATACTGGATGTCTTGTCTAACAGGCCTTTTTCTAACGAAAGGGTGAGGTGGCTAAGAACAGGATTCCCTCCAATAAATTCAGAGAAAGATAATTTTCTAGCAAACATTTTTTTCTTCAGTTCACAGTAAGTCCATTACCAGAGAATATTTTATCCAAGAAGTAATTTAAAAAAGAAAAGCCAGGACTTAGTGTACAGGTAAACAAATTTGGACAGTTCCCATATGGAAACTAATTTTAATGGCTTTTCACACAGAATAATAATAATAAAAAGAACAGAAATATCTGGCCAACAGATTTATTCTCAGAATATAAAACATCAAGCGGGAACATGAAATACGGGCAGTGTCGGCCATGATGCCCGAAGATTGAAAGCACAAGTGAAGGATGTTAATTGTCAGGCGTTTGAAAAATGGTGCTTCAGGGAAAGTCTGTGTTTCTCCGTCAGCTCTCCTTGCCCTGCCCTCTTTTAAGAGCAAAACAAGACTAGATTTCAAATATTCAGTCCATCTTATCATTGTTGTCTCTACTAAAAATTCAAAACAACAAAAACCCTACAGAACGGTGTTCAGGAAACGAGAGCTAGCAGCTTATTTCTATTTTGTTTCCTTTTCAGAGGGCCTCACAGGTCTACTCATAGTTACACTTGGTTCCCTTTTCAAGGGTAAACTCAACTGAATGAAAGGCAATGAGATCAAAGCAATGCATTAATACCCCCGGGGCGAAAACCTGTATTAAATACTCATAAATTTGTGTAGAACACTCATGCTTCAGGGCCTTTACATAATAATACATCGTGGTGAGACACTTATTATGACCAAAGCCTAGTAGCTTAGTCTTAATTCCCTCATCCATAAAGTGAGAACAGCAATAATAATCTATCACATAAGGTTAAGATAGAACAACTACTACTCAAAGTGACTTGATCGCTGCAAAAAAACCACTTTGCCCCAAATTAAATACCTTATCCATAGGTGAGGTTCCACTCAGAAAAATCAGACCAAGACCACCACAGAGATGACTTGAAGTGACTTGGATATTGACAAGTTCCCTGCTTGGAACACCCCCACCTCAAGGTGCAGGGAGAAGGAAGGCCCAGTCTTCTCGACCCCCAGGGCAGGCAAAGAGTTACATCTTCACACTGAGAAGCCAATAAAACCCTCTCTTGATTATAATTTAGATAAGAACCACTGGATTGAATAATAATGTCTGAAACTCCCCTGGCTGTTTCACCTTGAGACGTCCATCACTGGGTTAAACATGATGCTAATTGCATTTGGATTGATTAATTTCTCTCACTCCTGTCTATTCGAATAATGCTTAACAAAATAATCATAGCACCCAGAGCCAAATCTTTTCCGTCAAAGGAATGAAGCCATCAGAACAGGCAGAGATGAAAGAAATGAAGATGACCCGTAATTACTGCTACGGTGATATCATTACCATATTATACAAAATGAGTGTGTGGGGGGAGGGGAGGGGAGAGGGACTGAGATTATTTTTTAAAAAAATGGAACCCTACAATCTAAGAATACAGATTTGACATCAAGCGGAACACACAGAAATATAGAACTTAAAAAAAAATACAAATCTTGTTCATGAAATCACAAAATCCAACAAATACTGAGGCCCAAGATACATCAAGTACCTTGGGCTGCGAACAGGTATTACTCACGCCACTATTTTTCCATCGCAATAACACTTTGTGTATGACTTGCATAGAGATTTAAGATGCTGTCTTCACACACAAGCACTCTCATAGGTACTGACAAATTTTTCTTTCAGCCAGGGAATATCATTTTATTTTAATATTGTTAGAGTCTGCCTTGTTTGTAAAATTAGAATCTGGGTTTTAACTGCAGCTAGTTCTAGTTGAAGACACCGAAGAAAATGTCTATGAATCTTCACACATGGTTCATTGGACAACAGTATGGACTTTACTCACCAGCAGGAAGAATACAGTAACATCTCCCAACTCTCTTGTTGTTTTATATGATCTTTTCAACACTTACAGTAGAAAACATTTGACTGCGTAGGATTTGAACCTTGGGTCTGAATCACCAGCTAGTAGATGGCATCTCAAGTAAATTATGCAGCCTCTGTGCCTGAGTTCCTTCGTTTGCAAATGGGGATTAGTAGCCACCAGACTGGGTTGTTGTGAGATTTAAGATAATACATGTAAGTGCTCAGAATGTACTGGTACAAAAAAATTCCATCTAAGATGGACTGTATAGCTATACAGTGAACCTTGAACGTCATTTTAGTTATTTTACTAAAGCTAATTTAAACAGACATAAATTAACTTGCATATAGAGTTTAACAAATATTTGTGAAATAAACAAGTAAATAGGATAATTAGAAGGTGTATCCTTTTAATAGGCTAGAAATATATGGGGGATATTTTTGCTACAGTATTTTAAACATACAACCATCTTTAAATCAAAACAATAAAAACAGATATTGAAATTGTTTTATTTAACTTGGACAAGAAGGTATGTTTCCTTATTTTCCTTCTCTCTCTCTCTCTCCACCCAACTGAGCCACACAGGCCAGAGCTCCCTATTTACTTATCTAACAAATATTCCCAAGTAAAACAAGCACATGGATTCTGAATCTGTATTCATTCAGTAATAAATATGATCAGTGCTTTAAAAGAAAGAACATCAACATGGTGTTTCCACACCAGGTGAAGACAAGACTCTAGAACATTTATGCATGAACTCAGTATTCTTTGCTTTCTTTCTGGTTAAGAGAGGCAATGTAATATACTATACAGAGGTTATCTTCTCTGGCTTTGGGATTAGATAGGTCTAGATTGGATTCAAATCCCAGTCCCCATTTCCAAGTTTCAAGATCTTGAGCAAGTAATTTAATTTTCTGAGCATCAGTTTTCTCGTCTGTAAAATGGGAACTATAAGATGGACTTTGCAGAGTCTTGTAAGATTAAATAAAGCAATGCATGAAAATCCTTTATACTGCCTAGTATATACCATATTTTGCTGTGCATAATGCACTCCTGTGTATAATGTGAGCTCATGGTTTAGTACTACCCATGTATAATGTGCATCCTTACTTTTCCCTTAAAAATTTGGGCAGAAAAGTGTGCATTACACAAGGCAAAATTCAGTGTCAGAAAGTCAACAAATGACAATGTTAATCATTTTTATCCTTCATGTCTCAGCTCAAATGTCACCATTTCAGAGAGGTTTTCCATGACCACCCCCTCTAACGTGAGTCTTCTTGTGGTCATTCATTCCTTCATGTAAAACCACTTACTTCCTTCATTGCACTTAACCAAAAGCTGAAGTCACTTTATTTATCTTCATGCTTCATGAATTTCTATAGAACTTCCTGTTGTATCCCTAGCAAATAGATGGTCAACTACATATCTATTGAAATAATTTATTTATATACAAGGGGGGACCCAAAAAACCCCATAATTTATTTATAAAAAATGTGTATTTATTCTGACATGTTTAAACTTCAGTCACCTTCAAAGTACTCTCCACTTGATGTAATACACCTACTGAGGTGTTTTCTCCACTGCTCATAACAGTTTTTGAACTCGATTTTGATGTCTTTTATTGCTTTTGCCATTTTTGGGTATTTTTTTTTTTAATTTCACCTCTTCCATATTGGCAAAATGTTTCCCTTTGAGGACTTTTTTCATCCAGGGAAACAAAAAAAAAGTTGCTCAGGGCAAGATCGGGTGAATACTGTGGGTGGGTCATGAAGGTCATACCAGTTTTGGTCAAAAACTGCTGAACACTCAGTGCAGTGTGGGCAGGTGCACTCATAAATCAATCCTCATGGAATGGAATGGGCAAATGCATTAAGATTCTTCAAAAAAATTCACTGAAGCTGAATGCAGCCTCTCACACCACCAGCTGGTATGCTGATACAGATGGGTTCCTAGAACACGCACCTAGCAGGGGAAGTCTATACTACAAGGGGCCCATCCTCTAGAACATAATTCCAGTTTTTTAGGGTCCCCCTTCATATGAGGAAAGAGGAAGTCTGCTTCCTTTTCAACTCTTAATTAACCACCATGCACTAGAAATGTTTGACCTAGTAACATTACACACGTATTTTATTTGTTGACCCAGCAGTTCCATTTCTAGAAAGCTTTCCCAAAGAGACAGCTGCAACAATATCAAATAGGGTGTCCACATGCCCATTCATTTCAGCACTGCCTGTGATATGCAGACTGGAAACAACCCAAATGTCCATCAATAGGGAGGGGACTAGTAGAACCTTATTATGGAGTACTGGTCAGCTGCAAAAGGAATAAAGGTACCTATATACTACTATGGATAGTTACTTTATGTGGAAAATTTGGACAAGGGGGAAATATATAGGTTTATCTATATTTTCAAAAGGAACAATGGAAGAATAAAGTTTAGTATTAGTTTTTACTAACAAAGACGGTTATCTAAGGGAGGGAAAAGAGATGGAAGGTAGACACTGTTGGATCCACCTTATTTTATACATTTTACTTTAAGAGACCATATATTGTATATACTAAAAAATAAAATACATTAAATAGAAAAAAGCAATCTCTAAAAATGGAAGTAAACTGAAAATAATTTGAATCTACAAAATGTGGCATAATCACATGTAGAAAAGTTTAAATAACTTAAAAAGATATACTGTGAATAATTTTAAAAGATATACCCCTACAAGTATAGATCCTAAGGATATACAAAGGAAGCACAGAGAAATTACTTAAAGTACATACAGTGTCTTACAGTTACATGTAGTTAGTTCTTTTGATGTTAATTTTATTGTGAATTTGAGGAACACATATTTAATCTCCCCTTTATGCCTTGGTTCTAGTTCCTCTTTCCAACTTGAGTGACAAATTTGTGGGATTGTTTTTGCTTTAGTTGGTGTTTGATGCTTAATCTCTCAATTGTCAAATTTTGATAAAACATGTGCCATTTTCTTTGTTAAGAGAAAGCAGGCCATATTGTCTGCCAGAACACAATTTATATGCTTTATGGCTCCATTAAACTTTCTGCAAACTTAACAAATAAACAAATTTAGTTGTTAGGAACCCTTTAATATCTTTACTTTGAAATGGGCATATTGAAGGAACACCATTTCTTTCTCTCTTTGGAAAAAAACTTATTTACCAACCCTGTCCAAGGAGAAGGCCTAGAAGCAATGCCAGTCCAGTGACAACGAAGACTATTAGTGCCTGGATTTCTACTAAAAGCCACCAGGTTCCTTGGAGAAATGGATGAGATTACAAGTCTGAAGAAGTAACTGAACCAGGGATATACTGACACGTTGAAAGCAAGGAAGTTACCAAGACTATTAGGGTCGCATCAAACGACACAAGAGTCACCCAAGGGGTGCACATTACCTGAAGATGGAGCAGTTTTGGCGGTCAAAGAATAATGATTACAGTAGACTGAAACACATAAAAATAAACATCTATAATATTTTTTAAAAGCCTTCAGTCACTTCAGCTCATTTTATGTTCTAAAAATTGATAAATTAAAAGTGTGTGTGTGTGTGGGGGCACCTAGCATTTTCCCTGCCTTTCCTCTTTGGACTATATTTCAGGGAAATCAAATAGTTGATATATTAAAATAATAAATTTCATCATTATTATTACAAAAAAGATCAATGGATACAACCTAACCCATGGATCTTCACTGAAACGGTAACAAACAGGGGTCAGTCATATGCTGCCTGATGTGAAAAAATAGCAAGTACACAATACCACTTATGAAACATTCTTACCAAAAAGACTGAATTCAAACCCATTTATTCTCTAACTCTGTCAGATTACAATAATTTGGGGGAAAAGAGGAAGATGTGGAATGCTACCACCAGGCTAAAATCATCCAAATTTAAAATGTGGGAAATACTACAGGACAAACGCCTCAGGTTTTCAATAATGAGATAGCATGAAGACCTGTAAACAGCACAGAGGAAAAAAACCTGGAGGAAGGAGGGAGTGTGGTTAGAGAGAAGATTAGGAGACTGAAGACTCACGTCCACCAAATGCACTGTCTGGCCCTTGTCTGGACCCTGATCCACGCAGATCAGTTGTAACAATACACAATTACGAGCCAAACTGGACGCGGGATATTAACTGTCATTAAGGAGTTATTATTTTATTTTGTTTGTGCAATATGGGTGGTGGTGTTTTTTAAAGGGCCTTCTTGGGTAAAGATACATGCTGAAGTATTTATGAGTGAAATTGTACTGGTTTGCTTTAAATCACAACAAAAAGTGTGATTTAAGGGGATGGAAATAAAAAAAATGGCACAAAGTTCATAGTCACTGAAGCTGGGGGTTGAGGTGTGGGGTTCATTGTAGCATACTCTAGAGTTAGTATATGCTTGAAAAATGTCCACAGTAAAAAGAAAATCTCACCAAACGCTCGTCTGGCAATACAGTCTTTTTTCATTATTACTGAATAACATAAATACAATGCAGTGTAGGCTTGGAAATAGATGGACAGGAAAAGCCTTAGAAAGGGGGTGACTTTTCATGTAATGAATGTTTACTTCAGTTGTTAAATTCTTTGGATGACGAACAAATTATATACAATCAAACAATCAAAAGCAGATTATATATTTTTAAAAGTCTATCAAATCTAATTTGGTTTAAGCCTTTTAATAAGGAGCTGCTGCCTTCAAACCTTTCTCTCTCAATTATTTAAGAACTCACACTGATAAACCTAAGAGCACAGTTTTCAATTTATCTGTAAAACATCTATGAGGGAAGCTCCTTGGCTCAACATGTGGCTTCTACAAAATTTTCTGGGAGTTGAAGAGAATGAGTCCTTGGTTATTCATTATTGAATCTTCTCAGAAAAAGCTGTAGAGGTCAGTAGCAACACTAACTTCCCAGTACAGGATAACCCGATAGCTAACAAGTTACAAAGAGGAATAGCTTAATCTACACTTGCACTAGTCCAGCCACACTTCTGCGGGTGTGTTCGCCTCAGGCTGTCAGCTGCGTGTGCAGATGGCGACCTCATTCCTCCTGCTCCGCTCAGATCACTCTTCTCCTTCATAGATGCTGATTTATCCAATTTAAAACAAATTACTTGTTCTAGCTGATAATTTGATTTTTAATTGTTTGCGCTGTGGTTTCACGTATGTATGGCTCACATTCTTAACCTGACCAGATTATAATTCATAAATGGAAGAGACTACTAAAGATGACTTCCCTTACAGACTTGGAAAAAATGTACAATATATAGTAGCTATCCAGGAAGCCTGAATTTAATATTTTCCTTCTAAGATCATGCAGTAGTACCAAGGTACAAGAACTACTATCTTCACTTGATGATGAATTTCTTTTAAAAGCACGTCACAGTCAGGTAAGAACTCGACGACGTCGTGTCTACTTAGCAGGTCATATGGTAGCGGTTATTTTCCTTGTGATTAGAAATAACAGCTGGTTAGCCTTCTGTTTTTCCAGAATATTCAGTTTTGATATATCTGACTAACTTTATTTATAACACTCATGAATTATTCATTTAAAATTAGAACACAAAACATTCACAATCAGAAAATTATATATACTGTTTACAATAGTCTGCATCACTGAAACTCTAGAGCTTAACCTGTACACAGTTAACATGTGATAAACATGCACCGAATGAAAAAACACTCTTCCATTGACAGTACCAGCCAAATTTAGGATCTTAAACACAATTTATGGGTAATCAATATGGCTAAATATAACAGTGGGGCAAATATGGTTAATTAGATGCTGTATAAACATTGATTATAATGCTTAATCATTGCATTTAGAATATCTTTTTCATTAATTTTATTTGCATTCAAACCAATACAGAAGTCAAAGTGAAAGAAGTACTTCATAGATGTCAGACTACTGGCGTAAAATCTGAAGAGTAGTAGAGCCCTGGCCAGATGGCTCAGTTGGTTAGAGCACTGACCTGTACACTGAAAGGTTGGGGGTTCAACTCCCGGTTGGGGCACATACCTAGGTTGTGGGTTGGATCCCTGGTCAGGGCGTGCATGGAAGGCAACGGATAAATGTTTCTCTCTCACATCAACGTTTCTCTCTCTCTCTCTCTCCCTCCCTCCCCCTCTCACTAAAATCAGCAACAACAACAAAAATTTCCTCAAGTGAGAATTAAAAAAACAAACAAAAACATCAGAAGATTAGAGCTCTGACCTAGTTTTATGAGCAAGTCAACAAGTTCTTACTGCGTGCACATTACACACTCTTTATAATTGCAGATGGTGAGATACCAAGAGAGACCCACCAATCTTCCTTAGAACACATCCCCTCCCCTTTGGGCACTCAGGTTTGATCATCAACAGCTTCACTGTGCTGTGCAGATAACTGTAGAAAGCTTTGCAATTATGGAGTACGTTTCCCCCCAGGACCGTAAAGAGAGGTCCAGGTGGGGAGATTAGGATCAGATCCTATTTCAGTACAGGTCTCTTAGGTGGGTTAGCATTTATAATCTACATCAGCGGTTCTCAAAGTGTCCTTGGACCAACCACAACAGCATCACTTTGGGAACATGTTAGACATACAAGTTCTCAGGCCCCCATCCCAGAGCTACTGAATTAGAAACTCTAGAGTGTGGGCCCAAGAACCCACGTTTTAAAAAGCCCTTCAGGTGATTATGATGCAAGCTAAAGTTTGAGAACCACTAACCTGTATTATCCAGGCTCTTTGATTTTGCCTCTAGTACTCTGTAATTCTAATTCTTTACTGAAAGAGGAGGCAGGGTTTGTTCTGTTAAAATTATGATCACAAGCCCTAGCTGGTGTGGCTCAGTGGACTGAACACTGCCTGGTGAACCAAATGGTTGCACATTTAATTCCCAGCTTCGGGCCAGGTCCCCATTTGGGGATGTGTGAGGGGCAACCAATTGGTGTTTCTCTCACACACTGATGTTTCTCTTCCTCTCTTTCTCCCCTGCTTCCCTGCTTTCTAAAAATAGATAAATAAAACCTTAAAAAAAAGAAAAAGAATTATAATCACAAAGCATATATTTCTTACCATAAAGCTAAAAGTAGAGGAGAGACTATCTTTGAGTAATAAAGGGAGAAATTAAAACACTCAACCAAAGGATTAGAATTTTTACCAAAACTTTATCTGTACCTCTAGTGTCGTACCTTGTTCTTAGTGTTAAGGTTATAACATAACCCTTAACTTTTAGAATCTTAGCAGGAGACAGACTGGAAAATAAATAATTATCAAATAATGTCATCAAAGCTATTAAGAGAAGTACATAACGCATTAAGAAGACAGAAATAGGGACAATTAATTTTGCAAAGGATTTGGGTTGGATGGAAATGAAAAGCTTTAGAAAAGGGGTGATATTTGAACCAAGCCTTTAAAAAGGAATGTACTCTCTAGGAACACCAAGGCAAGCTAAGTACTGCTACTTTTTAAAAGCTTTCCACTAGGCCCTGCTGTAAAATGCAAGCGAACATTATGAAATGGATCTTAAAATAAGCCCAAAGTACCCCCTTAATTCCTGGCACCGTTCAGGATTTCTTGTGGATACCGAAGTAGTACCATAAGACACGGCCCTGCTTTTAAAAAAATTAAACCACAAATATTAATTAGGCCTACCCAAAGTTTGGCAGAAACTAAGCCAATTAGAACTATTCTTCATCGTATTTTGTTACGCAAAAAGCTGTGACGGTCAACACCCAAACCACAACGAAGTCGAGTGACTCGCTCTTAAGTCTAGCTTCCTCTCCAGACTGAAGTTTTCACAAGATTTGTAAAAAAGAGAGACGTCTGCCATTCTTCTATTTTAAAAGCTTTAGTTAAATGCTTTTATTTCTTATTGGAAAGAAAGAAATGACTTACAAAATCCTGGCAGGAGCTCGCCATCTTAATGAGTTAAAAACCCTTGCGCTCGTTAGACCGACCTGACCGAACTCCATGAAATACCCGGATCTTACGTCAGCTCTTCCCGAGAGATATTCACGTTGGTTCCAATGAACTAGCTCTGCTGTAACCAAACATGCCTTACAGAACCTCACTTTTTAAAGGTAGGCTATAAAAGCTAGTTTTGTAATT
Source organism: Macrotus californicus (assembly GCA_007922815.1). NCBI lineage: Eukaryota > Metazoa > Chordata > Mammalia > Chiroptera > Phyllostomidae > Macrotus > Macrotus californicus. The sequence continues at coordinate 1,361 of VMDR010007070.1, read as the reverse complement.
TGCTAAAATGTTCATTTTAACTGAGACTACTTATTATGTCTGATTTGACTACTTATTTTTAGCTCTGATTTGATTAAGGGGTCCTATTTCTAATAAATAAACTTCCAAATCCAGATTTGAGTCAAAGTCCAGAAGACAATGTGAGTAACACACTTAAATATTCCTACCTTGAATCGCATTCTTTGAACTACTTTCTCAATGATTGCCCAAGTTCAGCGTGACCTACTGGGTATACTCACTTCATTTGTACAATCAATGATGTCTCTTTGAGGTTAACGTCAATGCAGAAATTAATTTCCATATGCCAGAAGCTGTTCAGCATTCCAAGTATACAGATTCGTTCTTTCAGTTTCACCCTAAGCAACAACAACCAATAACAACAACACAAGAATACGAGCATATGACCGAGATGAAAAGTAACAAGAGGCTATGACCCATTGTTGTCACTCAGCTTTTCATGACCGAAGACAGACAACCAACTGTAAATGGATTCTCAATAAGTCATTCCCCATTCTTGATCAAGACATGAAATATCGAACTCCAGAGTCTTTTGAAATGGAATCCAACACCGATGAAAGCAAAAAGGGCTGTGTTTTTGCTTAACCAGTTTCTAAAATCCTCAAAAAGACAAAGGAGACTCTAAATGGTCAAATTACCTACTAATTTAGCAAAACGTATTTAAATCATTGGATGGTATGTGCTATACTCATAGTAAGTTAAAACTATATTTAGGGAATCTAATGCAAATCTTATGATGTAATATATTGAATACAAATCCTACCTTCCCTTCATCAAAAGAAAGTTTAAAATGGTGAGGACACAAAAACTTATTCACAAATGTTCACAGCAGCCTTTTCATGACAGCCCAACAGATAACATGATATGGCCACATAATGAAATGTTATTTGGCAATACAAAGGAGTAAATCCAGAGACAGAGGGTAGGTTGGTGATTATTTAGGGCTGACTGGGCAGGAGGAGTGGAGTTGGGAAATGGGAGTGATGGCCAATGGGTATGAGGTTTCTTTTGGGTTGATGAAATATTCCAAAATTAGACTATGCCAGATGCACAATTTTGTGAATATACTAAAAACTCATTGACCTGTACACTTTAGACAGGTGAATTTCATTGTACATGGAAAACATCTCAATCAAGCTGCTTTCATAAAAATGGGTGATATGTAGAACTATACAAAAATTACATGCAGAAGTGTAAAAGGACCCCTTGGGCTCCAGTGAAACCCTTGGTAAAGGCTCTGCACAGGGAAGATCAAAGGCAAGAGAACCTGAGTTTCTCCACCAAAAACACAGACATCCAGTTCTTACCTCTGCCCTGAAGCACATGTGCATGCGTGCACACAC
>VMDR010007069.1:0-42277 GCA_007922815.1 Macrotus californicus | reverse complement strand
AAATTGAAAACTTATTTGAAAAAATAATGAAGGAAAACTTCCCCAATCTGGCAAAGGAAATAGCCTTCCAGGAAGCCCCAAAAGCTCAGAGAGTCCCAAAGAAGTTGGACCCAAGGAGGAAACACACCAAGATACATCATAATCAAATTACCCAAGATTAGAGATGAGGACAGAATCTTAAAAGCAGCAAGAGAAAAGGAGACAGTTATCTACAAAGGAATTCTATTAAGACTATCAGCTTATTTCTCAAAAGAAACCTTACAGCAAGAAGGGGCTGGAAAGAAGTATTCAAAGTCATAAAAAGCCAAAGACCTACATCCAGGATGACTCTATCCAGCAAAGCTATCATTTAGAATGGAATGACAGATAAAGTGCCTTCCAGATAAGGTAAAGTTCAAGGAGTCCAGCATCATGAAGCACTTATTATATGAAATGTTAAAAGAACTTATCTAAGAAAAAGAAGATCAAAAACAGTAAAGAAGAAGATCAAAAACAGAAGATGAACAGTAAAATGACCACAAATGCACAGCTATCAACAACTGAACCTAAAAAACAAAAACTAAGCAAACCAGTAGAACAGGAACAGAATCACAGATATGGAGATCACATGGAGTGTTATCAGTGGGGATGGTAATGGGGGAAGAATGGGGAAAAAGGTACAGGGAATAAGAAGCATAAATGGTAGGTACAAAATAGACAGGGGGAGGGTAAGAATAATATGGAAAATGGAGAAGCCAAAGAACTTACGTGTACAACCCATGGACATGAACTAAGAGGGGCAATGCTGGTGGGAAGGGGGATACAGGGTGGAGGGGAATAAACAGGAGAAAAAATGGGACAACTCTAATAGCATAATCAATAAGATATACTTTAAAAAGGAAAAAAATATTAAAAGGAAAAATTATGTTTCAGTCCATGAACATAGAATATATTTCTATTATTTTTTATCTTTGTTTCATTGTTTTTGAAACTACTATACATTTCTACATAACGTTCTTACATCTTTATTAGATTTATTCCTAGGTAGTCATATATGTTATGCTATTGTAAATGTTATCTTTCTTATATGTATAAATTATGTCCCTATTTATATTTATGTATTGATTTTGTATCTAGAGACCATACTAAATTTCTTATTTATTTGATTCATTGATCTGTAGATTCTTCAAAGTTTGTTTGGGGGTTTTTTGCATAAACTATTATATCATTTGGCAAATAGTTTGTAAATTTTTTATTTACTGCACTGGCCAAGAATTCAAATACAATGTCAAATAAAATTGGTATTATAGCCCCAGCTGGTGTGGCTCAGTGGATTGAGTGCTGGCCTGCGAACCAAAGGGTCGCCAGTTTGATTCCCAGTCAGGGCACATGCCTGGGTTGCAGGCCAGGTCCCCAGTCGGGGGTGAGTGGGAGGTTGCCACACATTGATGTTTCTCTCCCTCTTTTTCTCCCTCCCTTTCCCTCTCTCCAAAAATAAAGAAATAAATAAAATCTTTAAAAAAATAAAATTGTTGTTATACTGTAACCTTATGTTGCACCTGATCTCAGATGTAAAGCGTTCAACATTTCACAATTAAGTAATTCAGTTTTTTCGTTATTTTACCCTGATGCTCCCAGGTGTACATTTCTCTTGGTTTATTCTGCAGGAAGTTTCTAAACCCCGCTTAATCTTTGGCTTGAAGTTTGCCATCCGCATTCTGGAAAGTTCTCAGCCTCTCTCTCTCTCTCTCTCTCTCTCTCTCTCTCTCAAATTTCTTTTTTTGGGGGGGCCAGGGCACAACTTTCCTTTTTTATATTTAAATAAATTGTTACAAAATAGACTTTAGAAAATAAGTTACAAATTGTAGCAAAAGGCCCCCCTTCCACAGGTAACATTCCTACCTGAGGTTCTCTCTGAATCTGCCTCTCCCTCGTTGGGAGGGTGGCCCCACATCATGGCAGAGCCTGGCACCATGTTTCTTACAGGACTGGTCATAATGAATAACATGGTGTCGAAGACTGTGGAAGAAGGCCCTTCAAGGACAGGGACATAAGGAACACCTTGCCCCCTGCTTGGGAAAGAAGCCAGATCTAGGTCCTCTTTGCAAGGGAAGAGGAGAAAAGATGGGGATGTCCAAACTAGTCCTAAGCAGAACATGGAGTCAGCCACTATGTCTTTTAATATTGTTTATGCTCCCATTCTTTCTCTCCTCTTCTTCTGGGACTCCAGTTACACATGTCAGATCTCACTGTATCCTCTCTGTCTCTTTCTCCCTTCTTTTACATTTCCCATCCCTTTGTCTCTTCACATTTTGTTCTGGGTAGTTTCTTCTGGCTTATCTTCCAGTCCACTGACATTCTCTTTGGCTGCACACGCTCTGCTCTTATGTGCAACCATTCATTTAATTTTGGTTACTGTCATTTTTAGTTCTAGAACTTTGAAATAGCTTTTTTATAGCTTTATTTCTTTCCCATAATTATCAATATTGTCATTCATATCTTTGGACAGTGTATGCTTAGTTATTTTCAAGTTTATATTTGATAATTCCAATGTCTGGAGCCACTGTGGGCTTTTCTATTGTCTGTTACTTCCATTCCTTTTCATTCATCTTGCCTTCTGTTTTCATATGCCTAGATAATCCTATTTTTCACTGAACATTGTAGTTGAAAATCTCTGTAACAATAACTTGAGAACAAGGATGATATTATCTTCCTCCAAAGATTCCAGTTGGCTTTGAGAGCTTGTGAGGACACTAGCAATGTAGGGTCATTCTAATCTAATTTCAGGGATTGAAAGAATGAAAAGCTACCTACAGTCCTAGGAGACTCTATTTCTGGATCACCTTAATCCTGGGGAGCAACTCTTCAGGGTTCCAACTAAAATGAGGAAGATTCACCAGGATGCTCCCTTGTCAGGCCCTGGACTGCAATGCTTGTCCTTCTAGCCCCATGTAGCTGTCAATAGCCCTCTGCAGTCTCCAACTCACCCATTCTAGACTCTTCAGACACCACCATGGGGTTGTCACTTCCAAACTCTGGCCTCACCTCCCTCAGTTCCTGTCCTTCTCTGCATCCTGGGATGAAAATTCTTCATCCTCTTTTTCCTCTGTGAAGCCTTCCAGCAGGTGATTTTTCCATTTTCCCAGCTTTTCTAATTGTCCTCATGAGGTAGGTATGAATTAACTAATTTATCACTACCAAAAGTGGAAGTCCTTCACTGAATTTTTAAATTTAATTAGTTTATTTTTCACTTTTAGAAGGATCATTTGGTTATTCATCACTTTTATTTTTTAGAACTTCATACTGAGAGCACCTTGAAACCTGAGTTGAATCAGGTTGAATCCAAAGAGGATTCCTAGTGACTTGTAAAGATTTTCTGGGGATACTTTAACCCAGAACCATTTTAAAATAAATTCTTGGTTTGAAGAATTTATGAACTACCCAGGTATTGTAATTCCAGCTGCAAAGCCACGTGGTGCTGCCTTGTGAGTACAAACACGCAGAGCAGATATCTTCCCCTCTTTCTTGCACCAGGTTGGGAAATAGGCCATACTCCTAGAGATCTGGTGGTGAAGAGGTGGTATCTCTAGTTCACCCTTCCAGTGATGACATACCTGTTTTGTCCTACCTTCATGCAGTGGGGGAGGGATTGTTTTCTATTACACATCCTGTTTTGCAAGCCTTGGGCTTTGTGGCTTGTCCCCACAATCCATGAGGCCATAAAACCTGAAACTCAAGGTTACCAGGGTCCACGAATACCCTCAGGGTGAAGGTTAGTCTCAGAGTTCTATTTACCAATCTGAGTTCCTGTCTTGATTTAACTTTTAGACTCTGGATTCCTTATTTTTTCATCATCTCACTGGAGCACTTAAAAAGAGGATTTTAAAATCTTTTATGGAGCAATTTCAGTTATTTTCATCAGAAAGGTTATTCACAGCATCTACTTTACAATACTGACTGAAGGAAACAGAAATCAACCGTACGTTTTGAAATGTCACAAAGCTCACATGCATGCTACCATAAAAACAGCTTCCCTCTTGGTTTTCTGATTGTCAAAATCCGGACACATTCATCTGAGTCTCTCTCTCACTCTTAGTTTTTTGTTAAGGAGCAGCGTTGTCTTTTTCTATTGTAGATATTTTTGCACCAATGATTACACACTTACTTATTAGATATGTCACCAAATGACTGTCCCCCCACTAGATAATAACAGAGACCACATCTGTTTTGTTTTCTCCTCTGTCAGTAAACATTATGTTCAGGTACACCTATGAGAAAAACTCATAATGATGGCAACTTAACCAAAGTAGTCATTTGTCTTGTGCACTAACAAAGTCCAGAGGTAAAACATTTAGGGCTAGTATAGATATTCCAAAAAATCATTAGGGATTAAGGTTGTTTCTAGATCATTCCAACTCACTGTTCCATAATCCCTAGGGTGTGGCTTTCATTGCCTTCACCCAAAATGGCAGCTAGAGCTCCAGGCATCACACCAGAACAAGATAAGGAAGAGAACAAGATAAGGAAGAGAACAGAGGAAGGGGTGAACAAGGGGAACAAGGAATGTCCCAAAGGATGCTGTACAAAACTTCCAGTTAAATCTCACTGGCCAGAACTTGTCATGTGGTCACACCTAGCTATAAAGTCAGCTCAGAAGTGGTCTTTATTTAGGCAGTCATCAACCCAGCTAAGGCTCTGCCACCAAATAAGAATGAGGAAGCAACCAGCAGTCTCCACCATAACCACTGCATCCAGAGAACCTGACCCAGGGTCTGACACACAACCAGCATTCTTCATATGTTGAAATAATTCAGGAGGAAAGGGGCAGACAGTCCCACAGACCTATCAAGAGTAGGTATTTATCAGTAATAGCAAATGACTGGAAATAATACACCACCCATTACTGGACCCAAGCTACATCAGCTATACCAGACCTGTGTCTTGAAGCATTTTACAGCTGGATAAAGGAATAAGGAAAAGCTTTGCACACTCTGGAATATCTCCAGGACATAATAATACATCCAAAAGCTATGGGGATATAAATATGCACATATAGATATTGTTACATGAAAAAAATATTTCTGTAATTAAAACAAAATCAAAAAGAAAACCAAAGCAATTCCTAAGCATCAAAAAACCCCATAAAAACAAGAATGAGTGGAACCAGTTGGTGGCATAAGCTGAACAACAAGCATTTCAATTGTCTTGAAAACATGTTATTTTGATTACATACACTTAATGGGTTATATCTTAAGGATAAAAAGACCTGCAAGGAACTGTTAAACCATAATCAGCAGTGCCTACATGTGGTCTTTCTGAATACTATTTCCTTCTGAAAAGAACTAGTAGGATTCCTTGAAGAAATGTCACAATCCAGGTCTGAAGCAGGAGATGTACAAGATGCACCTGGGACATCCTGCTGTAGCAGGAAGCAAGGAAACTCTCAGATCACTAGGACCAAGTCTGAGGAACACAGGAGCCACCTTGAAGGAGCTCCCATAGGCCAAAGATGAGACCATCTCCATATCAAAAAGAAGAATGCTGGCAACGGCTGAAGTGTATTCAGAATTCTTAATGACTATTCAATCTGGACATTGCTAGGGAGCCATGTCATTATTCTGAAGGGTAATAAATAGAAAGAAGTTTCTTGCATCAATCCTGTTTTTCCTAGATCACCTATATTTCACAATAACCAAGGAGTTGATGAGGGAAATTTCTGCCATTGCAGAATTTCAACTAGGAAATGCAGGAAGAATTACAAAATCAGAAAATTGCCCTTTTGTAATCCTAAATAATGGATCTAGATGGAGGTAATCAACAGCTACTAAAGCTGTTGGGTGTCAGGTTGCTGGGGAGTTTTATAAAGGCTGAATCAGGCTGATGCCACCTGAATCTACTGATCCATCTTAACATCTTTGAAAACGGGGTAACAGAAAAGGTGTGCCTCCTGGAGTTATAGGATGGGAAGTGCTCAGCTTCATCTGGGGAGTCATCTTGGCAAGAAAATTTAACTTGAATCAGATCGTGCCTCTTGCCCTATTAGTTGATAGGAAATGCAGAGCATAAAGGAACTCAGTAGACACTACCAGGATGCCATCAGCCACATCCAGATTGTGGGAAATGCTATAGGGCAAAGGACTCGGCTTTTTCAACAGATAGATGGTATGGAAAAGGGGGAAGGAGCTGTTCTAGATTTTAAGAGACATGAGACATATCAACCCTATGCTAGGTATGCACCTTGCCAACATCCATAGCTGAGTAAACCACTTATAAAAAGGCATCTTTGAGACAATCAAGGAAAGTGGTGGTTTTAGGTGACATTAAGGGCTTATTTTTCATATGGACCATTAGGTGTGATAATGACATTGTGGGGTTGTTTTTAGAAGCCTTTATCTGTTAGAAATCAATAGGTAACTATTTATGTGTAAAATCACACAATGTCTAGCATTTACTTTGAAATACTCCAAACGAAACACAATGTGGGATACTGGATAGGATCCTGGAACAGAAAAACAACATTAGTGGGAAAACTGGTGAAATCTGAATGAAGTCTGGGGTTGAGGTGCTAGTATTGTACCAAACATTCATTTCTCAGTTTTGACAAATGTCCTGTGGTCAGGGCAGATGTTAACATCAGGAGGAACTGAGGGGACAGCAGGGAGGGTACACAGGAACTTCGCACTATCTTTGCAACTTTCCTGTAAAAGTAAAATTATTTCATCATCAAAAGTTCATTTAAAAAATATATACCAGAAACAAAGGAAAGTGTATAAATTAAAAGGATGGACAAAACCCAAGAGTAAAAATGCAGACAATCCTTTTAGAAAATAGACAAAAGACATTTCACCAAAGAGGCCATGGGGGTGGTAAAGGGGCACATGAAAAGCTGCTTAACATCATTAGCCATCAGGTAAATGGAAGTCAGAACCCAGTGCAATGTCACCCCGCGTCTATTTGAAGGGCTGAAATTAAAAGCAGGGACAATAGTAGCGGCAGATGAGGATGTGGAGAAATGGGCATGGAAAATGGGGCAGCCACTTTGGAAAACAATTTGGTAGATTCTTATAAAACTACACATCTATAAAAGGTAGCATGAGGATGTGTGTGGTGATGGCACAAAACTGCATTTTGATGGCAGAGGCGTCACATGGATCTACACAGGTGATGACATTGCAGAGGCACACGTGCACACATGCACACACAAATGCAACCCCAAGCCACTCTGGGATGGCACTGGTCTCATCTGCTGGATGTGCAAGATGCTGGTGCTGAGGAGCTGGGGAGAGGGACACCAGCCTCCTGCCCGTGTCTTTGCAACTCCCTATGGCCCTAATTACAATATTTCAAAATAAGAAATTCCAAAAACTACTCCAGGAAATAAAAGAAAGATATAAATAAAAAATGCAAGCAAACTGTTGATAATTGTTGACACTGGCTGATCAGTTCCAGGGCTTCATTAACGATTCTGTACCTTTGCTTTTGGTTGACATTTTCCATGATAAACAGTTTTCTTAAGAGGCACTGCTAAACCAATGTCTGTTGAATGAATAAATGAAGGATTAATGAATAACCCCAGTCTAAACCTGTGGTTCTATAGATAATGGAAGCAAGACTTAGGGAGGGAGAGGCCTGCTCAAGGCCACACTGAATAGCAGAGGCCAAGCCAGGCGTCAAAAGCCAGGCTCTTGATCTCCAGTTTAGCTCTTTTTAAACATATTTTTTAAACTTTACACAAGCATTACATAAACACAAGCTTTATGTTAAAAAAAAAAAAAAACATAAACTGAGGGCTCTAACATGGGGTGGGGAAAAACAGAGCTCCAACCTGGGGGGTCCCCAGTAAAAGGCAAAGGAAGACCTAGGATGCCAGCTGTGCCCAGGGACGGGGCACAGGCAGCTAGACAGCCTGCAGCTGGTCAGAGCTCCACCGTGAGAGATTTTCTTCAAGATGAAATCACTAGAATGCCTGGTGTGTTTGAACGTCTTGAGAGAACATTTACACACCAGGACGAGTCTGGGGTTGAATTAGTGATAAGTGCATGGGAAGCTAAGCAAACAGCCAGCCAAAGGACAATTATTAACTCCTGGGAAAACAAAATGCTCTGCAGAGAAGAAAAGTAACCATGGCTTGCATGGCTTAACTGTGAATGGCCTTTACGTGGCTGCATAATTTTCAAGGGTGGGGGGATCAGAGGGAGTGGGGAGAACAGAACCCTCAGCTTACAGAGGAAGCACTGAAGCAGGCTGAGGTTGTAAGGGCACGAGCCTCCAGGTAGGGCAAACTCATGAGCAGAGGTTTGAGGGCAGGACAGAGGGAAGCTTCCATGTAGTTTCTCAAGATGTGCTGGTCCCTCTTCCAAAATGCTTAAGAGCTCAGAGGACTGCTCCAATGAAAGATTTGGCTCTCCATTGTCCACCCATGTCTCAGTCACACAGAGACCTCAAACACCAACCTGTGCATGTGCCCAGATAGATACACCCAGGCCACTCTGAAGAGGGGACTCCTGTCTGGCTTTGTGCTGGACAATGTCCGGGTGACAGGTAGAAGGACACTCAGATCCCCATAGCCAGAGCAGGAAAGAGCTGCAGAGCACGTGGCTTTGGTAGTCATCCCTTTCACACCTGCACCTGAGAAAAGCCTTCCCATAGAGTAGAACACAGCCACAGTGTGGTCCCTGTCCTCCAGTGCGACTGGGGCCACCCAGGACCCCCACACACAAGACAGCATCCTCAGAATTGGAGAGCCTGAGAGTGTGATGCACAGTGGGTGTGGTGTAGTGAATGGTGGTCCACAAAAGATATGTCTACATTCTGGACCCAGTGAATGTGACTTATTAGGACAGAGGGCCTTTGCCTATGTACTGAAGTCAAGGATCTAGAGATGAGATCATCCTGGATGATCAGGTGGGCCCTAAGTCCAATGACAAGTGTCCTTATAAGAGACAGAACAGAAACACAAAGAAGGTTGTGTGAAGGTAGAGGCAGAGACTGGAGTGGTGTCTATAAGCCAGGAATGCCTGGAGCCCCCAGAACTGGAAGATGCAGGAAGGACCCTCCCCAAAGCCTCCAGAGGCCCTCCAAAACCTTGATTTCAGGCATCTGCCCTCCAGAGCTATGAGAGAAGACCCCCAGTCATGGTTATCTGTTAGGGTAGCCCCAGGACACTCCTACGGTGAGGAAAATAGGGACATAAGAAAGTGCCCCTTTATGTACACAGAGGGTGAGGGCCACTGACCACAGTAAGCCCGCCAGGCCTCACAGAGGAGCTCCTGGTAGCCAGCCTGACCCATACATACAGGTAGGGGCCATGGCGTGCTTCTCCTGATCTGATGGACAAGAGTCAAGAGCCTTCGTTCAGTAAGTTCCCAGCACATTCTCACTGACTGAGGCCTGGGCCACAGGGAGGGAGGGGCAGGGGTGCATAGGAACGCCCTCTAGATATCACCTCTCTTGCTAACAGGCCTCCACCCATTCAGCTGCTATCCACTCTGACACTGCTCTGGCCCAGGTCACCAGGTCCTTCTACGTCACCAAACCTGGTAGCCACAGCTCAGTCTTCAAGGCGCCTGTCCTTTCAGCAGCCTGTCTCCAGTCCTTGCCTTCGGCGATTTCCTCCCTCTCTGTCTGCCATGACTCTACTCCCCGCAGGCCTGACGGTCTATCTACCCGTCCATCTGTCTGCAGCTTCAGTTCCGTGATCTCTGACCTTGACTGGGGGCAGGGGGAGAAGGAGAGACCCGTGACTGTCCCACAGCTCCTTTCTCTGAGGTGTCCTTGGGTTTTCGTGTCAAGATTGGGGGATGACACTGTGGGCAACAGGAGTGAAGGTCATAGCCAAGACAGACAGCGTGTTCATTCGATCCGAGGCACAAGGAGGGGAGGGTCAGGGGGTCCAGGTAGGGACCAAGCACTGCAGAGGGGTACATACTGGCCTGAGGCTCAGGACCCCCCGCTGGGGGCAGGCAGGCTTACAGGAACCCAAGCTCACCATGAAGCTAGGTGCCCAGAGCTTCCGACCCAGGATGGCCTCACAGCTGCATGGGTGCAGCCACCCAGGGCCTGACAGTCACTAGAGGGCAACTGGTTAGAGAATCGTGGACCTGCCACAGGCACACTGACTCCACCGGGCTCTGGAAGGGTGCCTGGGCCCAGGTGCACCATGGGCTCTGGGCAACTTGCCCTTTATCTGGGTAACCATCTGGCCCCCTGATTGAATGTCAGCACTGTGACAAATCACTTGGTTTTCTTCACTTTTCTATCAGCACCTAACCCAGCAAGTGGAACACTAGAGGTGCTTCACTATTTGATGAATGGATGAAGAGAACCAGCACTCCCTGAGAGTGTGGGCAGCAGAGAGTAGTCTGGACAGCCCCTGCAATGGGCCAGTGTCACCAAGGCATGGCTGCTGTGCCCCATCCTTCTTTGAGGGGTGGCCTGGGGATCAGGGGTATAACTGACAGTGCCCCAGGTACAAGGGACCTCTTGCTCACAGCCACAGTCTGGAGCTTGGGAGCCCCTGGGAACAGGTCACCCAAGTCCTGCCCTGGATCCTCATTGCCGTTGAACCCAAGTCTCTTCCCTGTGGTCAGGTCTCTTGGGCCACTTGTTAGGGCAGTGGCCTCTGAGCTAATGATCACCAAGCACCAAGGCCACATACGAAGGGGCCACGGCCCAGCAGACCACAGTCAAGGGGGTGAGGCAATCACTTAGCAGAGGTCTTCCTCCTTAGGGAGGGGATAAAGTTGGGGTGCTGGGGGAGCAGGTGAGGAAGAGTTGAGGAGGAAGGGTGTGGTGTTGGTCCTCTCCCCATCTGACTGGCATGACTGTTCCCAGCTCCAGGTGAGACAGCTGGGCTGCTGGGGAACTAGACCAAACTGGAGGCAGCTTTCTCCTGGGGCAGGAGGCATCAAGGCACCAGCTGTGCAGCAGGTCCTCTGGATCCCAGCAGGGAAGAAGACTGGAGAAGGAGCTCAGGGTGAACCAGCCGTGGGGAAGTCAGGCCTATGCAGGCCATGGACTAACTTCAAAAGGGGCAGGAGCCTGAGTGGGCACCTCTCCTATGGCCACTGTGGGTGCCATGTGGGCTTGATGAACAGGAGAGTGAAGGTTCTCCTGAAAGTCCATGGACACACCAGTCAGCTATGGTCCACACAGGGCCGTGTGGCTTCATCTCTCCTCCGTCCACCCCCCTGTGTTGTGGCAGGGGGACCTTCTCTGAGAGAAGTGGCCTCCCACTGCAGGCAAGGACGGTGCCCCTAGGGCAGAAAGCCCAGAATTGGAATCTCGACCCACATCTGTGCCAGTTGAGGCAGGCAACTAGCCCACTCAGCTTGGGGGGACCCGCAGGGGTGCCCCAAGCTAAGCTCAGGCTGCTGGGGGGTGGAAGCTGCCTAGAAGCTCTGAGTTCACAAATCAGCCTCTGGTGCTTCATGGGGCAGATCAAAGCCACTGTAAAGTATGGGACTTATCTACAAGGGCTACAGGAAGAAAGCAAGGTCCTGGAATAGAGGCGGGCCCAGACAGAAATTGCCCCAGGCATTTGCCCACATACAGCAGCAGAGTCAAGGAGAAGCAATGTTCTAACCAGAAGAGAAGGCATGTGCGTCAACTTGGTGCAAAGGTCAGGTGGGACCGGAACTGGAGCAAAGAGGACAGTAGCCAGGAATCTCAAGGGGCAGGCAGGAAGGAAGCCGGACACTGAGCTCTCTCCCAATGCCTGCTACTCCCTGTGGCCACCACAGGCTTGCAGCCAAACCCCAGATCCATGGCCCAACCTCCCACCTACCTCTTCATGGGGGTGTTCTGAGAAGGCCTGACGTCCTCCAGGCCAGACCAGCCTCCCTTGTGTAGATCCCTCACATACCTCTGCCATGTGCTCTTGCCAAGCATCTGAGCCATCCTGGAATGCCTAGCTCCTCTTCACCCACCCTACGTCTAATGCAGTTCCAGGTACAATTGCTTCCCTTCTTCCCAGATACCTTCCAGGCCTGTCCACTTCTCATCTCTCCACTCTCTCCTTTGGGTACCCACTCAGGCTCCTGCCTGGATGCCAGGCAATGGCCATTGTGTCCCAAAGCCCTGCTCCATCAGCACAAATGTAAGTTGTTTGCAGGTTTCTGGAAGGCTGTGGCCCTCTCCCCTCCAGCAGTCAGGCCCCTGAGGGGCTGAGTGAAGGTTGGGACAAACACACCTACCTTTGCCTTACAAATAATGGGTGAAAAATCATTTGATTCCCATCACAGGCAGGCAGAGAGGCTAGAGCCTGGAGTCCGAGGCTTTCTGCACAACCAGATCTTGGAAGAGAATGGCTCCAAGGGGCCTGTCAAATGCTCACCATCTTGTTGGCCCAAGATGGTGGCTGGTCCCAGAAGTGAGCTTCCTGGGTGAGGACTGAGCTGGCAGGGTCAGCACCAGGCACTGGGCACTTATGGCCCAGCTGTGGGTCAAGAGAAGCCTCCCTTTCTCCCTCCCGCAGCAGGCTTGCTCCACCCCACCTCATCCAGACCAGGCCTGGTGGGCCCTGCTCTGCCTTGCCTGGCTTCCTCTTACCCAGATCTTGGAGGGTACATACAGCCAGGGGCCGACATGAGAGGGGACAAGGGGAGGGGTTGGCCCGAGGCTGCCAGCTAACGGGGCCCCTGTCAGGAGTGAGAGACAGCACTGAGGGGCACCTCCAAGGACAAATGTGTCTGCTTTCTACTTGACCAGCCTGCAGAAACAAAGAGCTGTGTGTGCATGCCTGTGTGTGTATGCCCCAGAGATGAGACAAGCTGGTATTCAGGAAGCACCTTAAGACTCTTGAACCAAGGGGACAGCCTCTATTGTCTCCTTCCCCAAAGTGTTCTCCTCTGATGTAACAGCTATATGGCCATGTATGTCCCGCTCTCCTACACCTCCAGCCTCATCTTTACCCCAAATACACATACATGCATACATGCCACAGGGAAAGTCCCTGAATAGATTAAGCATTTTCATACCTCTGTGCTGTTACCCATGCTGTTCTGTCAATCTGGTATGACTTTCTTCCCTGCTCCACCTGGTGAACTACTTTAACACTCATTTGCAGGGCTCACTCTCTGTGGAGCTTTTCCTGGTCCCCTTATTTGTGGGGCACTTGTTGAAGGCAGTCCTCTTCCTCCCAGGACCTTAGCTACCATGTCAGTAAATAACCCCCAGACCTAGATTATCCCTGGAAACCAACTGAGTCAGTTAATTCATTCATTCCACAGGCATGTGTTGGATGTCAACTATATTATGCTTCTTCCCTAATGATAAGCTCTTAGTTAACATAACTAATCATCAATTACTAGGTTACAATGCACATTTTTTTAAAAGCTGTCATTTAGAGCAGGATTGAAAAGTAAGAATAAACTAAGAATCAAGTAAGAATAAGTAAGAATAAACTAAGAATCAAGTAAGAATAAACTAAGGACCTTGTTTCATTGTCAACCATGAACAGCTCTTGCTTGTTAAACATGGCTCTGTCTTTGAGGTGGAATAAGCAAACACCTCTTCATGGAACTCTAAGTTTCCCATCAAAACCTCCAGCCCCATCCGTGCCTCTCTCATGTTGGAGTTCCCAAGCAGGTGGGAACGGTCACTGGTGGCTTTCTCCCTTTGCCGTGGTGAGGGGCAGAAGAGAGCGCAGGCTGCCCTGCCTTTTCCTTAATCTGAGTCTAGACTAGCCAAAGAAAGCAAAAACCATCTCTTCTGAGTTGAGTTCCCTTTCCCTCCAAGACCCTTGTTTGCTGCTGGTCCCTACATCATGAAAACTATAACTGCTCAAAAGAAAATTCATCGGCATAAAAATCAAAAAATTCATTTCAACAACAATGAAAACATCATGATAAAGGCCATTCCACCAAGAAGACATAACACTCCTAATGAACATTTACCCAACAGACATGCAAAATACATGAAGCAAAAACTGGTAGAACCGAAAGGAGAAAAGAACAAATCCACAATTATAGTACTTGGAGACTTCAACACTCCACCCTCAGCAACTGACGAAACAACTACATGGAGAGAAAATCAGCAAAGATACAGAAAAATTCAATGACACCATCAACAAACAAGCTCTAATGGGCATTTATAGAACACTCTACTCAGCAACAGGAGATACCTGTTGTTTACAAGTACCCATGCTACACATGCCAATATAGACCATATCCCAGACCATAAAACAAGCCTTAACACATTGAAAAAAACTGGAGTCATCAGTGTGTTCTTCCGCCACAATAGAATCAAACTAAAAATCAATAACAAAATAATAACAGAAAAATCTCCAGACACTAGGAAACTAAACAACACACTTCTTTTTTTAAAAGACTTATTTATTTATTTTTAGAGAGAGGGGAAGGGAAGGAGAAAGAGGGAGAGAAACATCAACATGCGAAGGATACATTGATTGGTTACCTCTCACACACCCCCTTCTGGAGACCTGGCCCGCAACCCAGGCATTTGCCCTGACTGGGCATCAAACTGGTAACCTTTTGGTTCACAGGCCAGCACTCAGTCCACTGAGCCACACCAGCCAGGGCAACAACACACTTCTAAATTATCCATGGCACAAAGAAGTCTGAAGAAAAATTGTAAAATATACCAAAACAAAAGAAAATAAAACTACAACATAACAAAATTTGTGAGATTCAGCTAAAGCAGTGCTGAGGAGGGACATTTATAGTAAAAAAAAAAAAGAAAGATTGTTTCAATCTTAGAAAGGAATTCTAGAAAGGAATCACTTTGTCAGAAGTAAGACAATGTATAGGATAGGAGTAGGCAATTGGCCTTGACTTAATCAACAGTACGTGTCAGGCTGAAAGCTTGAGAAGTATATACACTTTAAAATAAAATTAAAGCCTGTTGATATCAGAAAGCTGGGAAACTTTAGAGCTCTTACATTTCACTGGGTCTAGATTTAAAATCAGAAGAGTTGCCTGAAACTTTGGGTCTACCTCAAACTGACCGAGTTACTCTGAGCTAGTCATTCAAACGTTCTGAATCTTAGTGAAATCCTAAGAGCATCTATCTCATAGGGGTATTTTGTCATTAAAGAATACAACAGATGAGAAAGAAAACAGTAAAGCTCTGCATGAGCTTCCTGGGGCTGCTGTAACAAACTAGTTGGCTTAGAACAACAGGCACGTACTGTCTCCCAGCTCTGGAGCCCAGAAATCTGGGGTCAAGTTGGCAGCAGGGCAGTGCTCCTTCTGAAGGCACATGGGAAGGATCTGCACAAAGTGTCCCCCCTGGCTGCTGGTGGTGTGGTAGTGCTCTGTAGTGTTCCTTGGCTTGTGCAGGTCTGCTTCCACCTTCACATGCCGTTCTCCCTCTGTGCGTCTGTGTCCAAATGTCTCCTTTTCATCTTTTCAAAAGGACACCGGTCAGATTAGATTAGAGGCCCACAGCAATCCGGTATGACCTCATCTCAATTACATCTGCAGCGATCCTATATCCAAATAAGGTCATATTCACAGGTACAAGGAGGTTAGGACTTCAAGGTATGAATTTTGGCGGGGTAAGAGGCGGGAAGGGGCACAATTCAAACCATAACAAGCTGTATACTCATATTATATTAGAACATTTGAATCTTTTTTATTGTTGTCTCTTTTGTTAGCTATAGTTTATGCGGTCCAATTAAATTAAATGATTATATATATAAACATACTTAAGCATGGGTGCTTGTGTCTCAACTGTTGTAGGCGGCTCCCTGCCAATCTCCCTGGATGGCTTGGGCAGCGTATTTACACCCTGTGAAGGTGTGTGCGCACCCAAGTTTAGACACTATATCGCTGCGCTGGTTCCAGCTCTGTGCTGCCACAGCGGTGCTGATAGAACAAACCAGCAAACGCATCCAGCCTTCCCCCTTAGGCAGTCAGCATGCACAGGCCTGTCTTGCCCTGGGGCCTCTGCAGCCCTGGAAGCCAGCCAGCCTCCCAGAGCACACGTTTGCGTCCATCCAGTGGAATTCTGTGCAGTCACATGGACACTCTGTCCCTCATCTTTGGCAGAGGTGTGCTCTCTTTGTCTTCTTATTCCCAGATGACAAGCACTCACAGGAAGTTTTGGTTTCCGCAGTAACCAAGGCCTGTGGCTAACTGGTGACAGAACCTGTAGCAGAGGTGGCCTGGGGACCACCAATGGGATGACATAGCAGCTTGTTCTCCCCCCTTCCCTGTCTACCTTTCTTCCTCAGCATATGCCCAGCAAGGACCTCAGGGCTGGGCAGGGAACAACCAGCCCCATCCTTGGAAAGTGCACACTTAGACCTCTGAACAAAAACAAAGGCAAGGACAGGAACAGCCACAGGCCCCAGAGGACTGCCTGGTGTAGAATCAGGATGTTGTGGCCAAGTAAGGGGCAGCAGGAGAGAAGGCTGCGGAATACCTGGGGGCAGCAGGGCATCAAGGCCACCCAACACTGCCTGCAGGCTCCGGAGTACACCAGAGCACAGAGGAAGGGCTCAAAGGCAGCTATCTGGGTGCTACCCCAGGAATTCAGAATCCTCACCTGAAGGCAGGATAGGACCACAGGAATGAGGAGGCTACATTACATGTGCCAAGAGTAAGGGAAGAGGAGGAAGGCAGCCCCAAAGTGAGGCAAGGGCCTGGCAAGTGGCAGGAGCCACAGGAGCCAACCAGGTGACCAGATAGCTCTGGGCCAGTGCTGGGATAGTTAATGTGCCACTCGTCGACACACGGGCATCTCCCAGAGGCAGTCCGGAGTCCCAGTCCCCTCTGTACCACAATGGGCTAGCTCAGGGCCAGGCACACAGTAGGGCACTGTGCAGGTCTATGAACTGTCCCAACTCAACATCATTCATTTGGGAGACGTTTGTGGAGTACTTGTGGTGCCCAAGCCCAGTGGTAGGTGCACTGGAACACAGAGGCACCCCCAGTGTCCCTGGGCTCGCCAGCTGGCCAGGCACAAAAGGACATGGCAGGGAAGCCCCACAACACATGAGAGAAGAGCAGGGTGACACCTGATGCATGTGCTCTGAGCTGTGAGGCCAAGGGGGAGGAGAGGAGGGCTCTGAAGGCAGGGACACCCTTTGTGCCAGGGCCCCAAGCCAGGAAGCAGCCTGGTGAGGGTAAGGACCAGGCCCAGGTCAGGCCCAGTGGTTCCAAGAGGGAGTGGGTGGGATTGTACAGAGGCAGGAGGGCCTCTCTCACATCAGAATACCTCAATGACAACAACATAGGCTCCAAGGTCCCCCCTCAGCACGCACCTCCTGAGGTCCCGGACCCCTCTGCTCATGGCCAGGTGCTCACTGAGGCCGGATGCTGAGAAAGGGGTGGTGCACGGTGAGGGAGAAGATGGGGGAAGTGGAGCTGGGCTGCACAGCCAGGGAGTCCTGCCTGCAAGCTTATCCGTGTGACCTTCCTGTGGGGGCCAACCTAACAGTGCCTGGAAGCTGGGGAAGGGGGCCCTAGTACAAACCTTCATGAGAGGGCTGTCCCTGGCTCTGAGGAGAAAGGACCAAGAGCCCTGACACTGCCACCCTTGTCCTGCCCTCAGGCCCCTCCCTCTTGTCCTGCTGCAGGTGCTGAGCCACAGCGGGTGGGAGCCTCCCTCTGACCACAGAGGCCACCCCCTCACAGGGCAGGGCTCAAGGACCCCAGCAGCCTGAGAAGCCCAGACCGCCTGGCCCTGGGCCATCTGCATCCCTCCCAGGCACAGGGCTCCCAACCAAGACAGGACATTTCATCCCAGGTTCTTCGAGGAAGAATGGAGCAGAGGCCCATGGTGGGCGGTATCAGGGAAGATCCCCAGGACCTGGTGTGGCAGCTGGGTTCCGAATTTGACCCAGAAGGCCGGGGCTCAGGACGTTCCCCACACTGGGCAAGAAGAGCTCTGAGCACTTTCCACAGGGCTCCTCCACTGTGGAGAAGGGTCCGCCACGTGTGGTCACACCCCGTGCCACCATCCTGGCCTGTGCCAATGATCACGTGGATGGTGGTTCAGGAGAGCCCGCTGCTCCACGAGCCTCCACCCTGGTTCAAAACATGGGCATGTAGGATGCCCGATGTCAGGATAGTCCAGGAACAGGTGAACAAAGGTGATCACAGTGGCTCTTTTGAATGTGCTTTCATTCCAAGCAAGCCAGAGATGTGACTCTCAAAGGGAAGCAAAAGGACCAATGCCCTGTCCTCTGGGTCCCCAGCAGCTAGAATGGAGCCAGCCAGCAGTGGCTTCACATCTCCCTGTCCCTTCCTCGGTTGCCAGCTTTGTTTCCCTTTTTCTTAGTCAGGAGGATCTGTTGACCCTATTGAAGCCATCTAGCAATTCAAGCCAAACTTTTGGATTCATTTGCTCCTGGGTCCACATACATGGCTTGAGCCCCATCCCAGAACCAGGCTGGGTGTGAAGTTCTGGAGACAGATGCCAACATGACACAGCCCCTCTTCTCCAAATGTTCTGTCAACTCAAAGAGGTGGCTTCCCAGCCAAGGGCTGCAGTGGTCCAGGGCTGGAAGGACACAGCCAACCTGTGCCAGGTGCTCCCAGGAAAGGAAAGAAAGTGATATGCCAGGTGGGCAGGGGGCTATGATCATAAGAGGCAAGCAGGAATGTATTTTACACATGGGCTGGACATGAGCTGGGGGCAGAGGGCGGGCTGTAGCGGGCTGCAGAGAAGCCCCATAAAACATGTTTACCTCGAACCTCACAGTGTGAGCTTATTTAGAATAAGGCAAAGGGACATGAGACATCCTGGTACATTCTGGCAGCCACCCACAGCAATCTGGGGCTGGAGGGGTGACCTGAGAGAAAAGGACTGGAGAAGAGACAGGAGCCGGTCACACAGGGCCATGTGAGCTGGCCACAGCTCTTGGATTTTGTTCTCAAAGCCACTCAGAACCATTGGAGGGTGTTGAGGAAGAGAGTGCCTCTGCTTTAGGGCAATCACTGTGTGCACCGTGTGGGGGATGGGTGGCAGGACTGAGCTGAGAGGCTTCAGACAGTGAGGAGGGGGCTGGGCCTGGCCAGGGACAGGAGTGAATGAACTTGCAAGCTCTTTAGTTGGTAAACCCAGCAGAGACCGGCAGTGTGAGGGGGTGTTGGAGAGAGAGGGGACCTGAATGTGACCCCCAAGGTTAGAATGACTGGGGGGGAGACAACGAGTTCCCTGTGGGACACGGTTCATCTGAAGGGCCACGGGCATCCAGGTGGCAATGGCCAGCTGGCAGTTGAAGCTGTGGGCATGCCCTCCCCAGGAGACACTGATGTCACAGTCATCACCCAAGAGAACAGCTGAGGTCATCCAGTGAGATCATGTAAGGAAGATGAGGGCTGTGGAGCCCAAGAGAGATGGGACAACTGGCCAGAATGACGGGAAGAAAACTGGCGCGTGGGAGGGCAGAAGGGCTGAGTGTTTCAGCAGGAGGGTACCAAGGCTCTGAGCAAGAGCAAGACTGAAGCGGGCACCTGGGCAGCAGCACCTGGCTGGTGGTTGAGGCACATGTGGAAAGGCCTACTCAGCGTGAAACCAGGACTACAACTGCAGGGGGTGTGGGGTGAGGAGGGGCAGGAAGTCCAGGGAGCTCTCACCTGACTGGCCTGAAGGTTCTTTTTTTTTTAATCCTCACCCAGGGATATGTTAATTGATTTGAGAGAGAGAGATGGAGAGAAAGAAAAAGAACATCCATGTGAGAGAGAAACACAGATCGGTTGCCTCCCGTATGCGCCCTAACTGGGGACTAAACCCACAACCTAGGTATGTGTACTGACTGGGGATCAAATCCACAAGCTTTTGCTGTATAGGATGACACCCCAACCAACTGAGCCACCTGGCCAGGGCTGGCCTGAAGGTTCTTGATGATGTGGGCAGCAAAGGCACCCACTAGGAGAGATTGGCCTGAGCCGGCCTCCAGGAAACTGATGGAGGTTGGGAGTGGCTGCTGAAGATAGCGGAAAGGAAGGTGGCCAGGAGAAAATAAGGGATTCTATAGGCAGAGAGAGAGGTTCCAAGTGGAGATGGGGCTGGCACCAGAGAGGCAATGAGAAGCAAGAGCTCAGATGAGCCATAACAAGGATGAGGGCTGACATGGAAGGAGGGAAACCATGAATCCAGAGCAAAGGCCCCAGGAGTGGACCTGCAACTGGAGGAGTGAGGGGGGAGCTGGGAGGAAGAGCCTCAAAGACCCTGGAGTTTGACAGGAAGGTGGACAAGTCAACTGGGGAAGCTAGGTGATACTAACTAGCATTGGGCTCTGAGTGGTGGGTGTGGGAAAACACACAGCGCCCAGAGCTTAGGAGAGAGCTGGCCACAGGGGTGTCTCCACTCCAAAGGCACAGGTATCATGGAAGGATTTTGAGAGCCATTTAGGGACTTGGGTGGAGGCAAGGCTGGTGCTGGGAGGACAACAGCCAGAGGTGGTGTGGGGACATGGTGATGAAAGCCATGGGGTAAAGGTAGGCTTGACTAAGGAGAGAGCACTGCAGCCACCACAAGGCCCCCTACCTGAAGACAACTTCTAGATACCTCTCTCCCTTGTAACCTGCAGAGCCTGTCCAGGTGAGCCATGGTGGACGGGAGCAGGACTGAGACCTGAAGCACAGGAAGTTTGCTTCTGGAGCTTGGCAACTTTGCTCTAATGATTGATAAGCTCTCCTAGGAGTAGAGCCTTGAGGACCTTGATGATCCTCAACCCCACCCCCATTTCCCTTCTGGGACTGCAGAGCACAGGCAGCACAGGCCAGAATGCCACAGGGAAGCTGAGGTCACAATCACAGTCCCTGTGGCTCTGGCCAGCTCTTCAAGGACAGATTGACAAATTGAGCTCTGTGTTACCCTCACGGTCGCACCCCATGCTGGCCCAGAGTGGGGGTGCTGTGAAGAGAGGCTTCCACTGCTAGAAGACCAGTCTCAGGCCACTGCTCCAGGTTGGTGACAGCAGAGTCAAACAGGACCCTAGAGCAGCATAGGCTGAGCTATGATTCTCAGAGCCCCCCAGGGGCTCTGTGATAATGAAATGGCAGTGGCAATGGGGGAGGTGGGACCCAGTAGGCAGGTACTGAGCGCTTACCGCATCCTGAGTGTCAGGATGAGACAGGAAACAAGGAGGAGGTGACTCCCCACACTGCCCAAGCACACAGTGACTAAGGACCTACAGTCACCTACAGGCAGGACTGAGGACCCCTGCAAGGGGCTCAGTGACTCATTACAGTCCCACACTAGGAGGGCCAGTGTGGAAACCAGACTATATGCCTGACCCTGAGTGAGGGGCCTTGGCTGTCCCCTTCCCACTCGTGGAATCCCTTGAGTCATTCAGTTGGTCCCTCTGGCTTCACTGCCACAGGGTCCTAACCTCCCCTTCCCTCTTCTTGCCCTCTCTCTGCCCAGGGGCTGGCCCTTAGGGGCAGGAGGCCACGTGGCCCCACATCTGTGCTGGGTGCTCTCAGGATGCAAATGAGTCACCAATGTGGGAAGCAGGTACTGTGGCAGGGTAATAGCTACTCTAAATTTAGACAGAAAATCCCCACAGAGTTGGCAGAAATATCCCAAGCCTTCCTGGTGACAAGATTCTCAAGCAAGAAAGTGGGGAGGGGGCAGCAAGAGCTGGGGGGCTCCATAGAGGACAGGGGGAAGGGCCAAGAAAGAGTGACAGAGGAGAAGGCCGTCATCTGGGCTGGGGTACACCTGCTCCAGAAGCCCGTCTGTCACCCTGGACTGCGGACTAGGGCCCCGCCCTGGTGGGGTTGGCCTGGCCTCAAAGGTGGACCAAGCCCTCTCTCTCCACAGTCCATTTAGACTTCACGGACAGCTCACCAGGGCCCCTCTTGCCATCAGGAGCTGCCTCCTTCCTTGCTCTGACTAGGTCTCTGGGTCCCCTCCTGCTTGCCCCCAAACCCTCAAGGGAGGCTGCAGCCTGGCTAGGTCCTTGATCCTGTCTCTCTGTGCCTCAGTTCCTTCATCTCAAAGTTCATCAAGTGCTGCCAGAATGGTTTAGTAACAACATGGCTGTGCCCGTTATCCTCTTTACCAGAATGGTGGCCGGGAGCTTCAGTTCTCATCTTCCAAGGGCCCTGGGAAAGGGCCTTCCCTGCAAGCCAGGAGGGCCCCACCTGAATCTCCCTGTCAGCGGCCAACCAGCTCTGTAAGCTGGCCCTGCACAGCACCCTCCTGAGACCTGGGCCCTGAGGGCTCAGCCACAGTACCTGGTTTGGTCACATCTGACTCCTGCCCTAGAAAGTGGTCCCTGTCCCCTGCAGCTCTGGACTTGGGCTCCAACTTCACTGACTAAGCTGCAGGGCCTCGGGCAAGTCACTGTTCTGGGCCTCAGGTCCCTCCTGCCCTCAGTTACTTCAGTCTCTGTGAGAGACTAGGGCTTCCAGGCCCAGGACTGGGGTCACAGAAGCGATCCCAGACCAGACCAGAGGACAGAGACCTCCCCCCTACCTTGAGATGGCCCCAGCAGTTGGGGGAGAGGTACAGAGAGGTGCTAGTACACCCTAACCCCACAGCAGCATGTGACCCATCCTGATGTCTGGCCTTGGTCCGGGTACAGGGAGCAAAAGGGGGCCCAGGCAGGGCCTTGTAGTGTTGTGAGGGGCTGAGGAAACCAGTGAGGGGAGAGCCAGATGGGATACTCAGTGATGTGATAAAGGAGGGCAGAGTCCCTGAGGTAAGAAAAACCTGAAGCATCCCTAGAAGTCGTCCCCTACCTCCCCTGGCAGACATCTGAGCATCAGCTAGGGCAAGGAGTCAGAATGAACCCTTGACCAGACCCGGCCTCACTGCCTGTTTCACATATTCTTTCTGGTGATGAAATGGCCTAAGTGGAGAGGCACATTGCTGGAGGAGGAATGGAGAGAGGTGGCCAGAAAGGCAGGTAGGCCACTCTCAGAGGCCTTCCTCCCAACAACTGGGGGTCTGTAGCAGTTCCGGCCTTCCACCCTCAGTGGCTTCCCTCTCGCCTGCCCCCATTCAGCCCTCAGTTTCCCTCGGACATGCCAGGAAAGTCATCTGCTTCCTTCTCTCCTCCCCTTCCACCATGTGGGGGCTGGAGGGGTTCCCCACTCTCCCCTCTTCCCTCTTGCCTCCTTTTGCCTGTCCAGCCAATGGACATGGATGTCTGGCTCTCTCCTTATAGAAGGATTTTATCAACCGTACTGTATATCCAGACACGAGCACTGCTGCTTGGGAGGACAAGACAAGGAGACGGAGCTTGTGCAGCTGGTTGGAGGGGCTGTATAACCAGGTTATTGAACCTGAACCTGAGCCCTCCTGGAATGGGGGTGTTAATGGCTCCCAAAGAACCAGCCCCTCAGAAATCAATTGCGGTATGGCTGGCTGTTGGCCTCCCTCCCTCCTCTCTTACTCCCTCCTGCTCCTGCCTGGCACTGCATCTCACCCTTTTACCTCAGCTGCAAGTACAGATCTGGGAGCTGCCACAAGGCCATTTGGTTTAAAATGACCTGATGTAGCTCCCTTGGGAGCTGCCATAGGCAGGTGGGGTGCTCTGGAACAGGGTCTAGAATGTGCTTCTGAAGGCATGGCAACTGGTAACATGTCTACAAAATGCTGGCTAAGGAACCTCGGATGGGGGAGGGGCAGAGTGAAGCCTGTTACCCAATGGTGGAGCGATGGCAGCCTGGGGGCCAGTTGTCCTATCAGCAAATGTCTTCAGCTGCAGATACTGCTTTCAGTAGGACCAAACATTTGCCCAGAAATAAAGCCTCAGGTGTGCATGCACCCCAGTGCCATGGCCCCCCAGATGGAAGCAGGATCTCCATGCAGGGGCCAGATGGGGGGGTGGACCTCTCCTCAAAGCTTCACTCACTTGTCAAGTGGCCCAAAATCAGAACCTGGAAAAGGTGCGTCTGAACAGGGACTGCACCTTCAGTGAAAGGCCCACCAGAGCGCTGTATGTCAAAGCAGGGCCAGCAGTTGTGTCGGCCAGGCCCAAGAATTCTCCATCCCAAGTAAGGCCCAGCTCTCCATACCCCTTCCACCTGTCAAAGGACTGGCAGTTCCTGGAGCCCCACTGGGGGGAGGGGTTTCTCTTGGGAAAGGGGGCAGGGCCTCAGAGGAGAGGGTGTGGGCTGGAGCTGCCTGATCACCCCACTCTGACATTTCCATGAAGGAAGACAGGACCCGTGCGCCTGGGCTTGGCTGTTTCCAAGACGGAGGCCCAGCTGTGCCTTTAGAACAACCTCAATTCTGACATGGTTGGCCTCGAACTCAAGACCTGTTCAAGAAGGTTCTCCATTTTATTCCTCAACAGGGCACAGGCCAGGCCTTGTTAGCCAAGAAAAGTCTCTGGGGATGAGGAGGGAGGTCCCATTTCCTGAGGTGGAGCAGGCTTGTGCCTTTAGAGCTCCTAGGCCTGGCCTGGCCATTGTGTTAGCATTCTTTTCCCCCAGCACTGGTGGGTCTTGTTGCCTGGAGAGCAGCAGCACTGTGGGAGGGCTGCAGTGGGAGCTTTGCAGGGGTGGGGGGGCAGCATCATTCAATCCAAATGTTCCTCCTCCAGCCGTTGAGCCCTGAGTCACTAAAGCACAAGATGGGAGGGAGGGGGTTATCCAATCTTTCCAGAAACTCCTCTGTGAGTCAGCTCACCCAGCCTTAGCCAGAGGCCAAGTGAGTGTCCGGGGCCATGGACACAGCCACTGGATATGTCTTCCCCAAATGCAAGGGCCACCGAAGGGTGAAAGCCAGTTTCATCTTTTTTGATCTCCATGGATTTTCATGTTTTGGCTTATGAAATGGCCCTACTGCCGTATGGCACTGGGGCTTTTTAGTGTGTGATTTCTGAGCAAAGGCTCCCGAACTTCAGGACAACTGGCCGTGCCATCAGAGCACAGGGTCCAGCGGCAGGACCCACACACAGTTCTGTTTGCTCTCTGGAGTGGTGTCATTTTGGCAGTTTGGTTCCACACTGGACCCCAGAGACCTGATGCAGAATAAGGTGAGAAATGAGAGCCTGGGTATGGGGGCTGGGCCTCTACCTGGCAGATGCACCAACCAACAGGTGTAGCCCCAAAAGTTCCAGGCCCAAGTGCGAGCGGGCATCTGCTGAAGCCAGAAGGGGACAAAGAGCAGGGCAGGCACACAGGCTGGTGGCAGCAGGACCCTGCCCTGGCTCACACATTATGGAGTAAAACTGCCCTGAAGCTAGGAGGGCCCTTGAAGATCAAGCAGTCCCCTCTCCCTCCCCAAATGTACAGATGAGGAAACTGAGGCACCAGAAACAAAGCTATCTCTCTCCTCTCTTTTCTAGGGGTAATGACTCAGGGGAATCCAGTGCTGCAGCAGATGCAAGCCAGGCAGCCAGGCCTCCCTTGGCTGCCCCTCATACATGGAGTGGCTGGCAATCCAGCTCTGCCCACCTCCTTCGAGATGTCATCTCAGCCTGGCCTCGCCTCATTCTGATCTCCCTGGGCTGAGGAGGGACCCCCCCCCCCACAGTGGGAAGCCTGCCCTTGAGGGCCCAAGGCCTCGTGCATCCCTCATGACTCATTCCAGGGCTGAGCCCCAGCTCAATGGGCTACTGGCTTGGGAGCCTCTGTGCACTCCCCGATGCCTCCCCGTCCCCACAGGAGTGACGATCCAGGAACCAGTGGGCCTCCTTGTTCACACTCAACTGTGGCTCTGGAACTCAGCCAATCTGAGCCCACTCAGGCTCTGCCACATCATTATTTCGTGACAACCAGGAAACCACTGCCTCAGTTTCCATAGCTATCACATGGGAACAGACTGGTGTAAGGACAAAATGAGTTCCTTGATGGGGATGCTTATGGCCTTTAGTACAGAGGAAAGCACATTGGGCCTAATGACCCCCTCCCAAGCCCTTCCTCTACGTCTTGGCACCACCCTTTCCAGACACCGAAGCTCAAATGCTATTACTATTAGTCAGAACCTAATATGTGAGAATTGGGAGAAGACAGTGCAGGAGGACCTAGGAGTTGGGGGCACTTGCAGTGCTGTCAGACGGACCTTAAGCCCTCTCCCCTGTGGCGGCAGGAGGTGGCCCAGGAGGCCAAGCTGTACTCGGTCCTCGTTGAGCCCCTGTGCTTCTCTTGAAGGAAGCAGGGGTGCCATCGGAGATTCTTTGGTGCAACCCGCTCCCAGCCCAGGCTCAGCATAGGTCAGGGCCCTCCACCTCACGCCTGCCCCCCAGTCTCGGGGCCCCCATGCAGCAGGGCTGTTGGGGGCCAGGGGATGCAGTGGGTATCCAGACAGGGACCTCGGGAATCGGAGTGGGCAAAGGCTTGCAGGTGGGAGGAAGAGGGAAGGAGGTGGGAGAGGTAGAGGGAGACGCCAGGCAGGCCGCGGCCCCTCCCCGCTCCCTCTCTGCGCGCCGCCGGCGACAGTGCCCCTCCTGGGCAGGGGGCGGAGAAGACGGCGACGGGAGAGGAGGAGGCGGCGGCGGAGGCGGGATTTGGAGTTTCCCTCCGCAGCGGCGGCGGCGGCGGCGGCGGCGGCCCCTCGGCTCCAGGCGAGGCCGCCGCCCGAGGCTCCAGTGGCGCTCGGCGGCAGTGGCGGTGGCGCTCCCCGCCTCCCGGGCCTTGGAAACTTCCCGGCCGCCACGCGCGGAGCCGGCGCAGGAAGCCGAGCGGAACAGAGGTGAACAGAGGTGAGCGGAGCACGCGGCGCCAGGGCACCCACCCCACCCCACCCCCACCCGGCCTGGCCGCCGTCCGACGTGCGCTCCTCCACCCTGCACCCCCAAAGTCTTGCCAACGCACATCCTACGGGGCCAACCACGCGCCCCTGAGAGACCCGCTTGGTCCTGCCACCACATACCCCCGCATCCCACCCATGCACCTACCGTGTCCTCCGCCACGCACACCCCCTGCCACTTAAGGCGAGCGCACAAACCGTGCACCGCGGGCCCGGGTCCCTACAGTGCAAACAGCAGCCCCTAACTTACCACTCACCACTGTCCCCAACTCAGGCCAGCACCCATCCCAGACCCTGCCACACCTGGAAACACACCCAGGCACACATTCCCAAAACATCCCTGCACTCTCTGCACTAACATAGCTCCCCTCACTGTGCCCCC
Source organism: Macrotus californicus (assembly GCA_007922815.1). Lineage (NCBI taxonomy): Eukaryota > Metazoa > Chordata > Mammalia > Chiroptera > Phyllostomidae > Macrotus > Macrotus californicus. Next base: position 15,291 of record VMDR010007069.1, on the reverse strand, counting down.
ACCATCTCCGACTCCCCATATGCTCATTACAGACACTCCACCCACATTCCCAGCCCAGAGACACTGCAATCCACCCACCCCAAGTGAAGCCCCAACACTAACCCACACCCCAGTGGCCAACACTCCCCACTTTCCGCAGCCAGGCCCACTCCCCAGCACGTAATCTCAGACACCCCAACATGTATGCACACCTGCTGGATTCCCGCTCTCCAGCACCCTGCACCGCCCGCATCACAAATAGCCCTCAACAGCCCCCCACACATCCCTGAGTTCCTCCCACCACCACCCCCAACACCTGGCACGCGGGCTCTAGAGGCTGCAGCATTTGGTGACATCCCTGCCAGGTGCCTGTGGCTCGCCTTCGGCAGCGACTTGCCATCCTGAGGGGCCACCAGGTGACTTCCTAAACAGACCTTGAGTCTCCCCAGCGACTGGTTTGGCCTCTTCACTAAGAGATAAAGAAGGCTCTTGGGGAGCAAGGTACCGTACTTAGATACGGGGCGCTGGTGGGGGACGGGAGGAAGCTGAGAGGCAGGTACTGAAATGGAGGCAGGACACGTAGTAGGTCGGTTCCACGAGCACAGGAATTCATGCAATGTGTGTGTCTGTGTGTGCTGGGGGGAGAATGTCTGTGCATATGTGCTTGTGTGGGAGGGGCAGTGCGCAACACGCCGAGAGAAAAAGCAAAAGCAGCACCCTCCCAGGCTCCCTGGGTGCGACAACTGGTTTCATTCATTCATGCCTTCGTCGTAAACGAGCATTTCTTCCGTGAGCTCCCGGCTATTGCCAGGCCCTACCCTGGGGGCTGGGGCCAGCTTGGGGCTGGGCACACACCCGCTCCTGCCTTGGAGGAACTCCCAGTCCCACGAGGAGACCGACCAGGAAAAGCAGAAAGCCATCCCCAGCAAAAAAAGTGAATTTGATGGAAAAGACACAGGATTTGGCAGGAACGCTGTCGCTGGGAGTTGTGCTCCTGGCCATGTGACCGGGCCGCGACAGCCGAAATCCTGCCACTCGGCCCGGCGGGAACCGTACATTTCGGAATGGGGGGATGGAGGGAGAGGCGGGGCGCCGCTCTCCGGAGGCTCTGGGGACAAGAGGACACACGCGACGCGCAAGGGGCCTAGGGCCGCAACGTCCCCGCGGCCTCCTAGGGGCAGTGGCGAGGGCGAGGAGGAGGCCGGGGGCGCCCAGCGTGGGCTGAGGTAGCGGGCGCAGCGCCCACCCTGCGGAGAGCCTTGCTCCGCCCGCCCGCCAGAGGGGGCCTAGAGAGGCCCAGGCGCGCAGCCCGCCTCCCCGCTGCCCAGCCCGCCGGAGAGCAGGCGCGGGGCGGGGTGGGCGCCCCGAGTGGGCTCCCAGAGCAGGCGCTGCCGGGGGCCCGAGTGCGGGCTGGCCGGCGAGGGTCGGGGGAGGGGGGTTTGGCTGCGCTCAGCCCTGCAGTGCGGAGGTGGCAACAGGTTCCAGTTAGTCCTGCTGCTGGCGCAGCGGGCGCTGCTGGCGCCCGGCACAGAGCACTCGCTTTTCTGGTTGGAGGGCTTGCCAGCAGGATTGGGAGCAAGATGCAGGGGAGCCACTTTTCAGGCGTTGGGAGACAAAGGCGTTAGGAGACACAATCCCACCCTGGGGGGTTTCTTGAAGCCTAGCTTCCTCCCCCTTCACTACTGCAGAAGTTGCCTCCCTCTCCATCACCTTCCCAGCCAGCTTCCCATCACCTCCTCCAGGAAGCCCTCTCCAGAAAGCATGCCTGGGCATCTCAGGAGCTCCTACCTCCCTCGGGGTGGAAGAGCCTCTCTCCAACCACACTGAACCCCCATGACAGTGTGGGTGGGGGTATGTGACTCTCCACCTTCCTGTCAGATGGACCTTTCCACCTCACTGCCTACAACACAGCCAAACCAGGAACCCCAGGCTGGCACATTGCAGAACCACTTGGTGCCTTCAAGCCCTGGCCACCCCAGGGTCCCACCCACAGGTGCAGTGGGGCTGGAAGGAGCCCCAAGTCTTGGGGTCCATGGCCAGGTGGCAGCCTACTTCTGCCTGTGGTAGCGAGGATGGAAGAATAGGAGACAATGGAAGACAGAGTCCCTGCCTAAGAGCACATGGGACAGAGGGAAATGGGCCCTGCTCTGACCACCCTCACACCCAGCCTCCCAAACTTCAGTTCTTGGGCAGTGCCGCCTCAGAGAACTGAGGTCTGGAGCACAGAGGAGGGAGACCACAAAGCTTAGGAAACAGACAGAGGCCTGCTGAAGGAGGGCACCTTGTGGGGGGTTGGGGGGGTAGCTGAGGAAGAAACAGAATCTCTATAGGATTCAGAGGACGGAGGCCTGGCCTGAGGGAAGGGGGTACACAGCCTAGCTGCCCAAGGCCCCTGGAGGCTAGCAGTGGGACTCATCCCAGAGGCCAGGACATGCTGGGCTCTAGCCAGAGATTAGACCCAGGCTGGTGACCCAGTGCACCAGGGAGGAAGGGAAGATGGGGTGACTGGAGGCCCCTTTGAGGCAGCCTGGCTCTGCCCAGCATTACCTCCTGAGTTTTCTCCTCTTAGTCTGGTCTGAGAGGAGTCTTCAGTAGCTACTCTAGATTTAATGAACCTAAATTTTGGGCTTCCAGGGGCTTTGAGCCCTGTTCTCCTTAGTCACACGGCTTGTGATGCCCCGTCCTATGTGCATAGCTCTGCCTTCTTTTACTTAACTCCTTAGGGTAGATTCCCAGAAGTGGCCATAGGATGTGGATTTCTTCCTAGCTCTGCATGCATACTACCAAGTTAATTTCCAAAAGGGCCAGTAGAGAATCCCCCAACAACCAGAGATGGAGCAGCAGGCCAGTTTCGCAGCACCCTTGCCAACACTGGGTGTTCTCGTTTTGAGAGCATTTTACTAATGTATAGGTGGGGAGTGTTATCTTGTTTTCTGTTGCTGTTACCCTGGTTTTTAAACTTGTTTTCCTTACATGCCTGAGGTTGAACTTCCCCACTCTCTTGTACCCAGTTGGATTTCCTCCTTCATGCAATCTTTTCTGATTCCTTGCCTACTTATCTATTGGAGTCTTAACCTTTCAATTAATTTGTATGAGTTTTGTCTCGTCTGCTGTACATTTGCCTTCACTCTGCTATTTGCTTTAGATGAGTTTTAAACAGAAGGGAGATAGAACCAGACTTTTCAGAAACCTTCCCCACCTCGTTTCAATGTCTCGGCACTTATCACACCTGGTGTCTGGTCCCCTGTTCACAATGGGCTTGTCCTACTACCCTGAGAGCTCTGTGCAAGCAGAGACCCTGTGTGTCTTGCCGGTTTGTCAGTCTGTGTCCATGGAAGGTATGGAGGCCACCAGCCTTTGCCCAACGAATGTTCTGGTGCAGGGTGGGGCAGAAGGTGGTTGAGGCAGACAAACCTGGAGGCAGGGAGAGAGAGCTTTGGAAGCTCTGTTAGCGACGACCTGGTCAAGAGCTGGCAAGTGCAAACCCTTGGACGGAGCAGGGGCAGAGGAGAGAGTACAGATGTGGGATTTAAGTAGAAACTGCTTGGCTCTTGACTAGACAGGAGGCAGAGGGAGAAGCTGGGGTGACTCCAAGATCAGTAACGTGATTAAGAGCAGAGCACCGAAGTTTGGTACTGGGCGCTCAGGGCTCCTGGGTGCCTTTGGCCAGGCCTGATCGAATGAAGCCAGTGGGGGTACCCAGAAGCTGCCCTCTGTCTGCCTAGTCCTCTAGCCAGACTTGGGCAGAGTCCTGGGCCAGAAAGCAGCAATAGATTTCTGTTTCTATTTCTTCCTCCCCTCCATGATTTCTGTGGCACCCCACAGTAGCCCAAGGTGATGGCCATGATGAGCCACTAGATAGATGGGGCCACTGAAGTCTACTCAGGGGACATGAGAGTCCAGGGTCACCAAGTGAGTAGAGCTGGAAGCGGCCTCTGGGGCAGGGGCACTGGGCTCTTGTCCCCACCCCTCCCCCTGCCTCCGGGGCCTGACTGGCGCCGGCCAGGGGAGCTGTGGCTGGTCCCCTGCTGGGCCCCTGACCTGCCCTTGGCCTCTGCCCCGGCCCTGTCCCGCTTGGGTGGAAACCTCGGCTGGAGGGAGGGGGCACCCGACTGCCTTCGCTGGCACCCGTTGGCTCGCTGGACCCCGACCCCGCCCACATTGCCCCGCCCCTCTAAGCGGTAACTCCTTGCCCAAAAGCAGCCGCTTCCCAGGTGGAAATCAGTTCCCTCTGCTAGGGAGCAGTGAGCAAGCGGGTGGCGAAGGACTCAGGACTTTGCTTCCACGTGCCCGTCGGCTCGGCACCACAGCCCTCTTCCCTTCCTCCGGACTCAAGAACATCTTGCCTGGAGACCGCGCCCGTGTTCCACCGTGGCTACCGCGGAGACATCGGATCAAGCCTCAGGTCTCTCTTCTTTTCTTTTTCGAGAATGGGGTGGGGACCATAGCTGGGTCAGATCCGAGAGGGCTTGCCAGGGTCCATCTCCTCAGCTCCACCTTTATTCTCTGGGCCCACCTGGCCGTGGGGAAGATCTTGGCCTTGAACCCCTCTCTCACGCACACACTCCCAAAGTCCGAAGCGTGAACGTGGGGAGTGATTTCGGGCAGGCCAAGGGAGAGAAACGTAGAAACAAGGTATGAAAGGAGGAAGGTGGCCGTGGCCTTGGAATGCCCCAGGAGAGGCTGGAAAGGAACCCACGCCTCTCAAAGGGGCCTTTGGATGCCCAGCCTTCCTCTTCGGGGGGACCTCTCACACTTCCTTTCCCCGGGCAGTGAGCAGCGACCAGGAACCCAGGTGGCTGCCTCGGGTGTTTTTCCTGGGGCGCAGGAGCGCCTTCTGAGTGTCCTCACTGTGGGAGGGGCGCGAGAAGAGAATCGGGAGGTGGAGAGTGTCCCTGCGGGACCCTGGGAGCTTGCCTTCAGGACACGAGGGTTGGCTTCACATTTTGAGTCGCGAGCTCGCGCCCTGTGGCAGCCGGGTCGGAGGACGCAGGCTCCCAACGCCTGCCTTCCCTCTCTCCGCAGCACCAGCGACCCGACGTGCTGGGAGCTGCGAACCCATGGAGGGTCTGAGCCGCTCCAGCTTGTGGCTGCGCCGGGAGCTGTCGCCCCCGCAACCGCGGCTGATGCTCCTGGACTGCCGCAGCCGCGAGCTGTACGAGTCGGCGCGCATCCGTGGGGCGCTTAGTGTGGCCCTGCCCGCGCTGCTGCTGCGCCGCCTTCGGCGGGGGAGCCTGTCGGTGCGCGCGCTCCTGCCCGGACCGCCACTGCAGCCACCCCCGCCCGCCCCAGTGCTCCTGTACGACCAGGGTGGGAGCCGGCATCGGCGCGGGGAGGCCGAGGCCGAGGCCGAAGTCGAGGAGTGGGAGCCGGAGTCCGTGCTGGGCACCCTGCTCCAGAAGCTGCGGGAGGAAGGCTACCTGGCCTACTACCTACAGGGTAGGTGCGAGCGGTGGCTTGGTGGCTTGGTGGCTTGGTGGCTTGGTGGCTTGGTGGCTTGGTTGGGCACCGGCCTGGGGAGGATCCCAGCACCGGAGTCAGGGCCCCACCTTCCAAGGGGATTGATAATTCATTTGACCTTGAGCAAGCCCCGCATTTTTGTGTAAAGTGGGGGAAAGATACCCTCCCCTGAGCATGACCTTGGGCAAGTCCTTTACCTTTGGGAGCCTCAATTTCTGAGTCTGGAAAATGGGGAGAATCTGGCTTCCCTGACTTGGCTCACAAGATTTTCAAGAATGTAATACCACATGCGGGCTCCCAGCCTTCCTGGGATAGTAATAGCACCTCCTCCAGCTATTCAGCCTTGGGCAAAAGAGGCAGGGGACACAAGAGGACAAATCCTGTTCTGCAAAGGCTCTGGTGGGGGGAGGGGAGAGAGAAGCAGTGAAGGCAGAAGGAGCCTGTGGAAGCAGAGACCTGCCCTCTTACAGTCCTGACAGGGCTGGGGGGTGGAGAAGAGACAGGCTGATACAAGCCTGTTGGCTCCTTGCCGAACCCCCTCCCCACACACACACACACACACACACCCTCCAGAGGTCCAGAGTAAGGACAGGGTTCCCATGAGTCTACAGAGCCAGTCCTCCCCACCGCCCCATCAAAGAGGGTCATTGGTCTTTGTTCCCTTGCTCCATTCCGAATGCCCAGGGATATAGAAATATACAACGTGTTGGGTTTCCCGACCCCCACCCCAGCCCAGGGAAATAAAAGTTATCTGTAGACCAAGGAAATGCTCGCTTCTTGGGACTTTGGAACCATCCAGGTGGAATGCTACACTCTCTCCAAGGCTCCCCTCTTCTTGGGGTCCCATTTCATCCCTGAAGAGAGCACAGAGGTGGCTGTGACCTGGCCCCTGCATCAAGGTGCTCCCAGTTGAGCTGGAATAAGGAGACACTCAGGCAGAGAAGTCACATCTGAACCTTTCCTCTTTAACTGGTGACCTCCATCGTCCCCAAACTAGCAGTGCATAAAGGTTTAAGATCCTTTTGGGGTGGCTTTGCCCGGGCCCAGCAGCCACAGTGGGCACTTGCTGTGCAGAGAAGTAGCCAACAGTACTAGGTGAGGGTGGCTGCGCTGCCCATAGCACACCACGCAGTGACACCAGTCTAAAACATTTGGCTTTTGAGTTCTCTTCAGAGATATCTGCAAGCCCCCTCAGGTGTCAGGACTGTCTAATGTCAGTTCCCTATCCCCAGCCAGGGGCACTTGGCTGCCCAGGAGTCCAAATCAGCAGGACACTCCCTCTCTCCCCTCTCAGGTGGCTTCAGCAGATTCCAGGCTGAGTGCCCTGACCTGTGTGAGACCAGCCTCAGCAGCCGTGGTGGCTCAAGCCTGGCCATGGTGCCCAGCCCAGTAGTGGGGCTGGGTGGCCTGTGCCTGGGCTCTGAGTGCTCTGATGCAGAATCTGAGGCTGAACGAGATGCCATGAGCTGTGGCCTGGATTCGGAGAGTGTCACACCCCCCCCAGGGGGGCTGCTGCCATCCTTCCCTGTCCAGATCCTGCCCAACCTCTACCTGGGCAGTGCCCGAGATTCGGCCAATGTGGAGAGCTTGGCCAAGCTTGGCATCCGATACATCCTCAATGTCACCCCCAACCTCCCTAACCTGTTCGAGAAGAACGGCGACTTTCACTACAAGCAGATCCCCATCTCGGACCACTGGAGCCAGAACTTGTCCCAGTTCTTTCCGGAGGCCATTGCATTCATTGGTGAGTCCACCTTGTCCTCCCCTTTCTCCCTCCTCCCCCCAGACCAGGCTCCTGGCCTCTCCCATTTCTTCCTCCTCTTCCTCATGACAGCTCCTCCCCAGCTTAGCTGCCATCTCCAGAGCCCAAAGCCAGGATCATACTTCTGTGGTTGGGCATTGCTGGGGTGAGGAGTCCTCAGCCCAGGCAGGGCTCCCAGGCAAACCTGGCCAGGGCCATCTGGCTTGGAGGGTGGGGCAGGGGCTACAGGGGTCCCTCCGGAAGGCCACTGGCTTGCACCTCACACTGGCCCCCACTTTGCCCCCCCCCAGATGAGGCCTTGTCCCAGAACTGCGGGGTGCTTGTCCACTGCCTGGCGGGTGTCAGCCGCTCCGTCACCGTCACCGTGGCCTACCTCATGCAGAAGCTCCACCTCTCACTCAATGATGCCTACGACCTGGTCAAGCGGAAGAAGTCTAACATCTCGCCCAACTTCAACTTCATGGGGCAGCTGCTAGACTTCGAGCGTAGTCTGCGGCTGGAGGAGAGGCGTGGCCAGAAGCAGAGCAGTGGGGGGCAGGAGTCAACCATCTCTGACCCACCCTCCTTCTTCACTACCCCCACCAGCGATGGTGTCTTCGAGCTGGACCCCACATAGGGTCCTGCCTCACCCCCCCATGGGTGCTCCCAACCACCCATTTGCTATGGGGGAGACAGAGGGAGGGGGCTCAGCTATAAGTAGGGGGAGGGGGGAGGGTTGGTGGGGAAGCACAATACCTCATTTGGGGGCTGTGGGGAGAGGCAGGAGTTAGGAGTCCCTCCAGGGTAGCCACCAGGAGAGACCTGTCCTGCCCACTTGAAACATCCTCGGGAATCCTATTAAATGTGCCTATGGGCCGGCCAGGGACCACCGGCCTGACCCTCGCCACTTTGGGGGGGAACCACGCTCCAGAAACTGCCTCTTCTGCGACTGTTACTTTTTTCTTTGGGGGAGGGTTCCCATTCTGAGGGACCATTCCAGGTGGCTGCCTGTTCCTAGGCCTAGGCCCTGTGTGCTCTGCCAATTCAGCTGGGCCCTGAGCTCCCTGTGGTTTCCCCCTTCAGGAAGGGCGTGTGCCTGCTCCAGCCACCTCATTTGCCACAGGGACCTGCTCCCAGTCCCATCCCTGTCCCCAGATGTCTGTTTTAGGGGAAGGGTTCACCACTACCACCAGTGCAGTCACCTCTCTGCTTCTCTTCCAAGGGCTTCCCAGGGGATGTGGACTCAGAGGTGCAGTGGCCACCCAGCGTCCATAGGGACAGGCCCTCTCTGGGTGGCTTCTTGCTGGGTAGCACCACTGGGGAGAGTGCTAGCCTAAGAGCCATTGGGAGGGTTCCCAGCCGCACATCTGGCGCCCTGACTGTTTATCCACTTGACATTTGAACAGATGCCTTTTTTTTCCTCTTTCCCAGATGTCTTGACAGGATCACTGGGGCTCTTTGTGACTGAGGGTGGTCAAGCTGCCACCGAAGGAGACGGGGTCTCAGAGCAAGAACTGGGGGTAGGGGAGGGGAAGAAGGCCTGAATTTTGATGCTGTGGGTCCCACACAGCCACACATACACACACACAATCATTCATCGCAGTACACACCCCTGGCGGGCGGTGGGCAGCGGCACTTACACACCTACCCTAGCCTGCTTACATGCCCGGCCCAGTGACCATCTCACCCTTGGGAACCCACCCCACAGTTCCTTTCTTTAATTGTTCCTGAATAAATGGTTTATGCAAGATACTGAAGTGAAGGAAGCTGCTTCCTGAGCACCTTGGAGGGTTTGGTGGAAGGTGGGGAGGGAGGCCTAGGGAGGGGGTGGTTAAGCTGGGCTGCTGTGGGACTCAAGCACCACCCCACCCCCATGTCATTTCCCATCTGGCGCCTGCACTGCCTGTCGGCCCAACCTCTGGCCAAGTCCCCCATTTACCCACAACCCATTGAGCCTCTATCTGTCACACATGGCTAATGACTAGGACGAGGCAGTGAACCAAAGGGGCCTGCCACTTGGAGCAAACTTCCTGGGAGGGAAGACACTAAACAACAGACCACATAAAGCAGTAAATGATACTGTCTGGAGTGGCAGAGAGATCACAGGAGCAGGGATCCAGAAGTGACCATGCAGTTTGACAGCTGCATCCCAAGACTCGCTATGGAGTCAGACTCAAGCCTCAGTATGAGGCGATGGAAGCCGCAGAAGGACCCAAGCTGGGGAGGGACAAGAACAGACTCACATGTCCCAGCACCTGTCCCTCTGATTAATAAAGTGTAGAATTGGACCAAAATCCCCAGGTTGGAGGCAAGGAAAGCCTGCAGAGGCCACAGAGCCACCTCAAGTGACAGATGGGGTTTGCTCCTCTCTGGCCTCCTGGCCTCAGCTCTGAACACCTCCAGTGCTTTCTGCACATAGTAGCTGGAGTGGGCTCTCCAAAATCAGAATTCCCAACCACAGAGACATGGCAGGAAGTAGAAAGGAAGCTGGAGGGTGGGTAGGGACAAGTGCAGTAGGAGAATGCAGTGGTGACTTTGTGAGCGTGTCCAGGGAAATCTTCCCAGTCCAGAACCTCTAAAACATATGACAAAATCTAAAAACATGTTGGAATGAATGGTTTACCTGGTAGGAAAACAAGAGAAAACCTCCGAGATCAGAAACTATGAGAATACTTGCGTCAAGAAGAGGGAGCCAGCTCCGGGGCTAGTACCTGTCCATGGGGAATCTGCACCCAGGAGCTCAGGACCATCCCTTTTTCCTTGAACACCCTCTTCCCATAACTTTCTGGACACCACACGTGGGAACCTGGAGAAAACACCTGGGCCCCACATATAGCCCGTACTCTTGAAGACCAATGCGCACAACAGGTGTGGTTGGCAGAATACTGGCCCCCTAAAGATGGCCACATCCTAATTCTGGGACCCTGTGAATATGGTACATTACATGGCAGAAGGGACTTTGCCAGTGTGATTAAGTCAAGCATCCTGGGATGGGGAGACTGTCCTGGATTATCCAAGTGGGCCCTAAATGCCATCACATGCATCTTTGTAAAGGAAAGAGGGGGCAGGGGGTGAGAGGAGGAGGTATGAGGATAGAAACGTGGCTCACAGCCAGAGAGAGATTAGACGATGCTACACTGTTGGCTTTGAATATGAACGAAGGCGCCACAAACCAAGGGATGTGGGTAGCCTCTAGAAGCTGAAAGAGGCAAAAACAATGGTTTCTTCCCTTGAGCCTCCTCAAAAACATATGCAGCCCTGCTGACACCTCGATTTCAACTGAGTGAAATGTATTTTAGATTGCCATAACTGTCACATAATCAATTTATGCTGTCTTAAGCCACTAAGTTTGTAACAATTTGATATAGCAGCAACAGAAAACTAATACAACTGGTACCCTAAGATAAATACCCCACCGAAAGAGGTGAAGATGTTCGCATATCTGGACCTTGGATCTAAGTAGAAGTGGAACAAAAGGAAAGTGTTGAGGTGAGAATTGATAGTCACAAGCTGAAATTTTAGCTTAGAGTGGTCTAAGCATAGAGGAGTGGATTCTCCAGAATTTCTCTTTCAGGGACTTAGGGAGAATAATCTGGTTGGGGGACAGCTCCTAAATTTGTCTTGAAACTGATCTGATTAGCTTGCACACAGATTTTAGTTAGACTCTGACAGTCCAATAAAAATAGAAAAGTTTAAAACCTTTTTTAAAAGTTCTAAATGGGTTGGTCCAGAGGGAGTATTACCCAGTAGTGTGTGGAATAGGCAAGCACAGGTCCTCTGTGCAGTGATATTCTTTAAATATGGGCCTCAAGGAATTCCTATAGAAAATTCTAAAATATATAATGAAAAAAACACAAAATGTACAAGGAAACAAGCCACAATGCATGACAGAAATATATACATTTAAGTATCAATCCTGCAAAAATAGATTTTGAAATTATATGACACAAATAAAAAATACACATGATCAATATAGTTTTAAAAAATGAAGTATCACCCTGGCTGGTGTGACTCAGTGGACTGAGCGCTGGTCTGCGAACCAAAGGGTCGCCGGTTCGATTCCCAGTCAGGGAACATGCCTGGGTTGCGTGGCAGGTCCCCAGTGCGGAGTGTGTGAGAGGCAACCACACATTGATGTTTCCCTCTCTTCCTCCCTCCCTTCCTCTCTCTAAAAATAAATAAATAAAATCTTTTTTAAAAAAAATCAAGTATCAAAAGTATAAGAAAAGAACAAGGGACTACAAAATGACCAAGTACTCTCAAAAGATAACGAAATAAAACTTCTAGAAATTAAAAATATAATAATTAAAATCAGAAATTCAAGATATGGGTTAAATAGCATATTAAATACAGCTGATGAGGGAAATTGGTGAACTGGAAGATGGATCTAAATAAATTATCCAGAATGCAGAACAGAGAGACCGAAGTGACACAAATACTTAGTTGAATTTGTAAAAGAAAAAACGAGAACAGGGACTATGCAATCGTAAAAAAGACAATGGCTGAGAATGTTCCAAAACTGACGAAGAGACATTGTGGGAGAGAATGCTAGGCACCCCCAGCGTGCATTGCCCCCTCCTTCCTTTAGAAATAAGACCCTCAAAGGGTGACAGCGCGTCTGGCTTCCCGGCTAGAAACCTCATTTCACACTCTCCCTAGCGCCTAATTGTGGCCGTGCTCCTACTTGTTGTCTGCTTTCTCCATTAGAGCCATTAGCATATTCATCGCGGTATTTTAAATTGCTGGTCTGACAATTCCAGTCTCTCTGCCATATCTGAATCTGGTTCTGATGCTTGCTCTATCTCTTCAGTCTGAGTTTTGTTCTTTTTGGTCTCATTTTGTTTTGTTTTGTTTGGCCTTCAGTATGCTTGTACTTTTTTGTTGAAAGCCACATATGATGAACTAGTAAAAGCACCTGCAGTAAATATGCCTTTAGTGATGTGGCGATGTGGTGTGAGGAAGCATTCTGTAGGTCTGTGCTTGGGTCCCAGTCTTTTCATGAGCCTGTGTCTCTGCGCTGTGAGTGTCACAGTGCTTCTCAGCTTGCCCCTCCTAAGGTGAGACAGGGTGGGTAAAGGGGACTGGAGTAGAGTATTTCCCTTCTCCCAGGCCTGTCAGACTCCAGTAAAACCTCCACAGGTCAGGCTTTGATATAACAGTTTATCTTGAGGGTGGGCCTCGTTAAAAAGAACAGAGTACTCTGGTGTATTTCAAAATACCTACTTTCTGCTCTCCCTCTGCCAGAACCATGAGATTTTTCTCCAATCTTCACTGTGAGAACCTGGTAAGGCTCCTGGAGGTAAAACCCACAAAAGTGCAAAAGCCTCCCTAAGACTGTCCCCCTCCCGGCACCTGGCGTTTTTAACTCTCAGACTTGTCCACAAGCAGCCTCCAGCAATTCATCAATTATAGTTCAGCTTTTCCTGCCCCAGCACTGTTCCCACCTGTGGGTTTTCACTCTGGTAAACTGTAATTCTCTGTATTCGCCTGTCTCTCCAGTTTTGAGGGCAGCAGTTCGCCCCGCGACCTCAATTCTCTGATGGATCTAAGAAGAGCTGTTGATTTTTCAGGTTGTTCAATTTTTACTCGTTGTTAGCATGGAGTAATGACTTCCAAGCTCTTTACAAGCCAGACCAGAAACAAGAACTCCCCTGAGTCTGTTTCGATTGGCTGATTTTTATCATTACGGGTTACATTTTATGTTTCTTCAGCCTCGGTAAGAAACTCTGAATGGTGGAGTTTGCCTATTTCTTTCCTTTCTTTCACACAGCACAGGGTCTTCACTGGCTGTTGTCCACCATCTACAAACAGTTGATTCATCTATTTTGCCAAGTGTTCCAGTTGTGTATGATGGCAAGATAATTCTGGACCCTGTTATTCCCTCATGTCCATATCAGTATTGAATAACTTTAAACTTTATTAAGATAAATATGCATACTAAATCTTCCAGAGTAACTCCTGAAAGAATACAGAGTGTACTACTTCTAAACAAGTAGAGGAAAAATATCAAATAATGAGAAAAAAAAATCTCAATCCAAAAGAAGTCAAAAGAGAAAAATGAAGAAACAGAAACACTGGAATAAGTAGAAAGTATAACATAAGATTATAGAGATTAATACAAATATCACTAAGCAAAATAAGTAAATTCAATTTTCCAGTTAAAAACAGGATTTTTTAGCTCTGGCCAAGTACCTCAGTTGGTTAGAGCATCGTCCAGATATGCCAAGGTTGTGGGTTCGAGCCCCAGTCAGGGTACATGCAAGAATCAACCAGTGAATAGGTGGAACAATAAATCAATGTTTTTTCTCTCTCTCACTCTCCTTTGCTCTCTCCTTTCCTCTCTCTCTAAAATCAATAAATAAAACGTTCAATAAACTCATAAGCATATATTTATTTTAAAAAGACAGGATTTTTAAAAATCCAGCTATAATCTGTTTATAAGAGATACATCTAAATGATAGGACAAAAAAAAACAGATTGAAAGGTCAGGACTTCCAGCTATGGTCAAGTAAGCATTGACAAAAACAACCTTTATGATCTGGAAATCAACCAAAGGTATATAATAAACTGAGAAGCTGAACTTTGGGAATTTGTGTCATTCTGGCCTCGGATACTCCCATGCCTCCGAGCTTTCTTTTTTTTTAAGATTTTATTTATTTATTTTTAGAGAGAAGGGAAGGGAGAAAGAGAGGGAGAGAAACATCAATGTGTGGTGGCATCTCACGCGGCCCCTACTGGGGACCTGGCCCGAAACCCAGGCCTGTGCCCTGACTGGGAATCAAACTGGCAACCCTTCCATTCACAGGTGTGCGTTCAGTCCACTGAGCCACACCAGCCAGGGCCCACGCCTCCCAGCTTGGTTGGCATGGAAGTTCTGCCCGGGCAAGGCAGCCTGTGAAGACCAGCGGTTTTTCTGCCTGCGTTTGAAGGGGGCTTAACTCAATTTGAAGTGTTGGTCAATACCTAGACCCAGGGGCATTGTCAGTAGAAGTGACTTCTCAGAGGCTGACCAGCAAGGAGGGACCAACAGCTTAGCTCTGCTGGATTGAGGTGGTGAGTGTGGTTGGGGCAGCATATTCCTGGCTAACCAGAAAATGGAGAGGTCCCAGGCTATTCACACTCTCCCGGATTACCTTGGGGCTACGCACATGTATATAGGAGACTCAAAAGGGCCCAGCAAAAAGAAAACCCAGGGCAGACCTTAAAATAGCTTAAACATTGAAAGAACTCCCCTGCCCACATACAGATCCATCAGCAGAGTACTGCTATGTTTGAGCACAGTTTCTGTCCAATAATTGGCTGGTCACTAAGTTAGGCAGATACGGGGCAGCCCCTAGGACATCAGGCTTAACAATTTAAACTAGAATTTTTTAAACTAAGCACAGACACTAGCAACTGCATACTACAGGAGGATGGATTTCAGAGATTTCATCCAGAAAAATTACAAGACAAAGAAACAAGCAAGTTGCAAAACACATACACAGCAAAAATAACAACCTCTAGGGGGAAAGGGAATATCAGAGTCCAGGGTCATGAAAAAATATTATCTAAAATGTTCAATTTTTAACAAAAAACTACATAATATGCAAAGAAACAGCAAAGTGTGACCCTTATTCAGGGAAACAACCAGTCAATAGAAACTATGTCTATGTGTTTCCAGACATTGAACTAGCAGATGAAGACTTCAAAGTAATAATTATAAGCAATTTCAATGTGCTAAAGAAAACCATGTTTAAAGAGTTAAAGGAAAGTATGACAACAATGAATTAACAAATACAGATTTTCAATAAGAATCTAGAAATTATGAAAAAGTAACTAAATGAAAATCATGGAGTTGAAGAATATGATAACTGAAATAAAAACTTCTCTAGAGGTATTTAAGAGCAGGTTCAAGATGTCAAAAAAAATTAGGAAACTTGAAAATAGATCATCCAATCCAAAGAACAGAGAGAAAAATGATTGAGCCTCAGAGACCTGTGGAATAAGAACATGCATACTAAAACATGTGTAATAGGAGGCTTTGAAGAAGAGAGAGGAGGGGGTAGAATAAATATTTCAAGAAATAATGATGGAAATGTCCAAACTTTTATGAGAAACATGGTTTTCTTTAG